>JAOBAZ010168432.1:0-10573 GCA_026546875.1 Pteroeides caledonicum | reverse complement strand
CCTCATTATACTCTGAAGATGTTACAAGTTATGTAACGAAACGTTAGTGATCAATAAAACTTATTATGATTAAAACTGGTTATTTATGGCTTTATTTATGATTAAAGCAATCTGCTGGGCCACAATATTTATAACACGTTTGAAATTTCTACCTGGCAAATCAATTGCAAAGTCGTGAAGATTTATGCAAAAATGCTAAACGTTTATGTTACGACGTCTCATATCAAGCACTAAATTTGCATATTACAGATTACTTAAAACACTATAAACTGTTTATGCACTGTATGAAAAAAAGGTAGATCATAGTCACTAAAGTCGATTGTCTGGAAGCTCAATAAATATTGAATAGAACTCATTATCTGTGTCATTGTCTAGGTTTATGCAAGTTCGTGCAAGAATATTGAGGTTGGTTGCTCCAAAGTACAATTGTCACGTGATAACAAGGGTGCACAAAGCTTGCATAAACCGAAATTAACATAGATAATGAGCTCTATTGAATTTTTAACAAGCTCTCAGACCATCTACTCTACTATGCTTTGATTTAATTGCTAACAGCATACCGCTGTGCAATAGTGTTCATTCTTAACTTTTTTTGCAGAAATATATTTTTACAAGAGATTCATTTCTTACATACATGTAAAAGTGCTTAAATGTAATAGTACAACTGCGGTGGTTATTTTTAAAGAAGATTTGACTATTTGCCTCCGGCCTTCATTCAGTTTTTCTTTGCTCGTAACGTTTTTTGAAGAACAAATGCATCAGCTGGATCAATTCTCTTGTAATATTGTTTCTTTGTATCAATAATCTCAAAGTCAAACTTTTTGTAGAATTCGATTGCCACCTCGTTGCTGATCTGGACATGTCTAAAACAAAGCAATGTCGTTAATAATGCTTTGACATGTATCTGTTTACATGAACCTTTCAACCATACAAAACAAAGCAATTCTAAAATTATCCTCGCAGAATTGATGAATAATAAAACTTTGTAGCTAAACACAGATTGTAATATATTAGAATTAAACCTTAACTTACAAGTAAATATTATCAAAATTTCCATCTTTTTCGCATATTTTTAGAACATGCTGTAACATAACGGTACCTAAAAAATATTTAAAATATACATTGTTGTGTAGTTTAAAATACATTACTTTACATACAGCGTAAACATAAACGTCTAGTTTATTATGTATTCAAGTACAAAAATACTCGACAGTTTAATTTAGTATTTTGCACGATTTGCACAACTTTGCACGCCGTGAGGTATTTACAGAATAGAGCCAAAACGAGGATTCGACTACTTTTAATTTCATTACAAGAAACTTACATAGTATCTCTACTCACACAGGGTTCGTACATTGAGGTTGGGGTGAAATTTAAGCACTTTTCAAGGACTTTCAAAGGCATATTGGTTGACGGACGCGGTGTAGCAGCGCGTCATCCAATCTTAAAGTTCTTAAATTACTTTCGCGGCGCTCTTTTCATTATATATTAATGTATTTGGATTTGATCTTACATAATTATATAGAAATCATTATCCTTATGCTACCAGATTATTTATACATAATAGTATAGGTGCGCTTGTAAGTTATTGGACACCAAGTTTTTCGTCCAAGGAATCTCTACTCACACAGGGTTCGTACATTGAGGTTGGGGTGAAATTTAAGCACTTTTCAAGGACTTTCAAAGGCATATTGGGTGACGGACGCGGTGTAACAGCGCGTCATCCAATCTTAAAATTCTTAAATTACTTTCGCGGCGCTCTTTTTATTATATATTAATGTATTTGGATTTGATCTTACATAATTATATAGAAATCATTATCCTTATGCTACCAGATTATACATAATAGTATAGGTGCGCTTGTAACTTATTGGACACCAAGTTTTTCGTCCAACGAATGTCTGCTTCGAGTAGGAGGGTGACAATGGGAAGTGTCTATTTCAGATCCATTGAAGCACCTCGTTAGGGTTGGGGTTGGGTTAGGGTTGGGTTAGGGTTGGGGTTAGGGTAAGGATTAGGGTGGGTTAGGGTAAGGATTAGGGTGGGTTAGGGTAAGGATCAGAGTAAGGATGAGGGTTAGGGTGCAGGGACGAAGTGCTTCAGTGGATCTGAAATAGACTATACCGTGACACTGCAACAAATGTCAAAACAGAATTTCGAGTCATTAGCTAAAATTTTATTTTGACCGCGCTTTGATGCCTTATTTTGCAGCCATATAGTATAGCCTTGTGTAAAGACTAATGTAAATTTGCTAAGTAGGGACACAGCATTGGTCGCACAAAACCAGTACTTGGTATGTCACCCCTTGGCTTGTATGACGACTTTTATGCGGCCAGGCATCGAGTTAATGTATTTCATTAGTTTGTCTGTGGAATAACTGTTCATATTTGCGCAATCGCACTGAACAAGTCATTAGGGTTAGAGGAAAGAGGCATGTCTAAAAAGGCGATTTCTCTTCCTCACTAGTTATTTATTAAATGGTTCAAATCAGGTGATGGCAGTTACGCATGGTCCAACAATTAAATATTGCGCTTAAATAACTGCGGCTTTGTTCTAGCTGTATGTGCTGGTTTGTTGTCTTGCATTAGGGATGGGCCGATAATCGAAAATTAATCGGTAGAAGCGATAATCGGCAATTTTTACGGCATAATTTGATTTGGTGCATCATGTTTGAGATGACAAACTTTATGTTTGGGGAAACAATGAATGATTGATTACATAATATGGGGAAATTCAATCCTCGATTATCATGTAATGACGTTTCAGTCAACCCTTGTTACGTTTTGGCCAACCCCTGAGTGTTAGAAGTTCATGTTAATAAATATCGGTTACTACCGATAAATTGGCCGATCGGGCGGTAAATCGGAACGGAATCTATCGGATCGGTAAATGCATGTTTTTTTCGATCGTCTCATCCCTATCTTGCATGAAAATGAATTGTGTCGTCCACCCTAACATTTCTATGTGGCCCCCATTTCATGTCTCAATATGCTGTAACATGGTTATTTAATTTGCTTCGACTCTTACTATTTTTCCCATTCTTGAGAACTTGGTTTCGTCACGCAAACGTCTTCCAGCTTTCCTGTTCAACTAAATTCGTCGTCCTATCATGGAGTCACTTGCACCGCTGGATATGTTAAGACTCTCTTACTTATAAGCGGGAGAAGTCGAAAAGTGGAAATTTTACTTGTTGGACAGCCATGGCTTTAACATGTGCCCATGGTTACCTTAGTCGCACAATCTGGGCCACGTCCCTCCTAATTTTGGAAAAAAGTCATCATACAAGAAAAAATAACACACTAAGTACTGATACTGTGTAAAGAATATCGCGTCCTTTCTACTAATAAGACTTAGGAAATGTACCGTAATTTCTGTACAAAGCTATACCACATAGCGATAAAATGAGGCAACTGAACCCTATCAAAACAAAGTGTCAGCCTTTCACTTCAAATCCTGTATTGAAATATTTGTATTGCCACTCTACCAATCTCAATACATATTCTTTAGACAAAAACTAGGTGTCCAATAACTTATCAGCGCACCTGCATCTGTAACAGCCACATTTATAAATAGTACGAAATTGATTGTTTATGAAATATTGCGTAGTTTTCATTATATATAAATGATTATATATAAATAGTTAACTTACATAGCTATATTTGTAAATAATGGATTACCTCAATGTCCACTATTTATAAATAATTTCTAAAAAAATAATTCAAGGACACCGGAAGTATATTTCTTTATTATCTCAAAGGGAAGGACGGGTAACTTATAACTCCTTAAGGCCCAAAATCTTCTTTTGTTCTTAGTTATCCTTTTGTCTTTCCTTTGTTCTAAAGATTTTTCCTTTGTTCGTAGTAGCATATATGTAGAAGATACTACACGGTTGCGAGATGTGGATTTTATGTTCGAGTAGCAAGAACAATATCTCACGAGTGAGCGCAGCAAACGAGTGAGAGGTTGTTCTTGCCACGAGAACATAAAATCCATATTTTCGAGTGAACGTGTAATGTTCTGTTTATTATATGGACTTATTTATAGTGACGAATACAGCAGTCTAAAACAGAACAATGGTCAATAGCTTTAAAATAGCCTATAGCTAAATATAAATTAAACAACAAACTGCGCTACAACAGGAATGGTTTAGAAAGTGTTAGTGTTCTTTATTGGCTCTGGCTTGATTCTGAAGAATCTATTGTTACAATTCTTCTTCAATCTTTGAACTAAAAGCCACTTGAAAAACAGTGAAAAAGGCGGGAAATGTTATGTCACCCCTAAACGTTACATACCAAAAATACACCACTCAAGTCCCGGATGTAGTGACGTATGAGTACTACCAGTGTTTTAGTTGCCAATAAAATACTCTTAGTCTTATCCATATGAGAAATATACATACGACACTGTACCTTAAATGGATAATAACTAACTTTACAGATTTATTGTACCTCTCTTTGTTTTCGAGATATTGTACCTTGATAATTTCCGCCATATTGAATGTTCACGGAAGTGGTGTAACGTCACAACCAAGGTCACACGATATTTTTTTACGATTGATACAGTGAAGATGTACAGTGAAGATTATATAACAGGTTTAAACACTATTGCTTTGTCACTTGCTTGTCTGTTATAACTTACATAACTGTCTTTTTAACACAACAGCAAGAGTTTCTTTACGGTTTTCCCAATTGTGACGTCACGAATGCGGAGTTAATTAAGGTTCCAGATACCGGTCATTTACAACGCTTAGCCAGCTTTGAAGTGAAATATCTCGAGACTTACATAAGATAAGTCTGTAAAATACAGTAAGTTTAAAATAAGTTTTAAAAGTTCTTTCATTTGGGACGATAAGAAATATATTTCCAGTGTCCTTTTAATCAGTTACTTGTATTTGATGAAACGTAACTTATATTTTCCCGCTAAATAATAAGTTCAATTTTCGTGCTACAAACCCCCTACTTTTCGCACTGATAGGACAAAAAACGACCAGAAAATGTGGTAGTGGTGAAACAAAAACCGAATAAAGTATACAGTATATAGGTCATAGGACAAAAATGTTTCAAACTGCGGTTATTTTTTTCTTTTTTTTAATATACGTCTTCCTTTTCATTTTTTTAAAATATCAGCCCCCACTTTTTAAGATGCTGCGCTGTCCCTGTAGAAGACTAAATAACGCTATTTTTCTTTTATTCTCCAGGGTGTAAACGCAAATTTTGCTATCTTCATAGATAGTGAAAACAATGAATTTATAAGAAAACTATATGGACATTTAAATGGCCACGCCGGGAATATTGATCTGGTTAAGCTACAGCTGAGCATACTTGGTAAATTCTCAACATTTCTTGACTTTGATACAGTATACATTAATAAATATATACCATATTTTCATCCATATTTACCATATTGAGCACCATTGGTTACTATAAAATACAGGAGTGCTTTTCAGCAATATTTTGAAGAAAACCATGTATGAATTGAATTGTTCTATACAACGGCACCACTGAATAACTATGACGACTCATGATATTATCTTTTGAGCATTCCTGTCATTCTTAAAATGAATCTTGTCACTCTCTGCTAAAAGTTTTATTGTGAAGAAATAAACCCTGTCCTCTTGATATATACGACTGAAGCAATTATTAATCAGAATAACAAATGAAAGCAGTTATTACTCTCACTGAACGTTATGTGAAGCCACATGCAATCAAGAACAGTGCACAGTACTGTAGAAACCTATAATTTTTCAAAACAGTGATGTAGCAATTGCGAAATGTCTCAAAATAACCAAACTAAGTCTCCCGGGCGCACGCTTTTATCTTTTATTAGTATGCGCGTATTTATCATGACTAATTTCACAAACGCCTTAATTTCTAACATTGCCCCTAGCCAAGCTAACTGCGCAAGTTACAGTAACGGTTCACAGGCGTGTTGTTATTGCTTGCGTTGCCAGTCTGGGAATACTGGGCTGGCTACGTCACTATACATATACTTGCATGTAAAAAAAAGTAAAAAAAAGAATTTTGTACAAACCTCAAATAATTAATGAATTGACCAAAATAATGGATTTTAAAAAATAATAAATCTTAATATAAAAAATATAAATACCTATTCCTAACTTTCTATATGGTGCTAAACACCCTAATGTCATGATATATAACCTTCTTGTATTTTCAACTTGATCTACTCTGCAACAAACTGCACCAACCACTGTATCATTGTAAAAGGCTGTAAATAAAAGATCACTATTAATACGACAAACAATGTTTGTTAACTCTGCTACACTATCTGTATATATTATTACTATTATTAAATTAAGCCAAAGGAAAAAGGTATAGATTAACTAAGGAACATCTACAAAACAAAGAGAGACATTCAGATAAAACACACAAGCATATAACATATTAACCCAATACTGCCACCATTGCTCTACCTACCTACCTACCTACCTACCCACCTACCTACCTACCTACCTATCTACCTACTTACTTACCTACCTACTTACCTACCTACCTACCTACCTACCTACCCACCTACCTACCCACGCACCCACCCACCCACCTACACACCCACCCAACAGAGAAACATGACAGGCAACTACAGTTGCATATCAGCAGTAGCCTAAAATGTTCTGAAAGGTTTCTTGTAGTGTACGTGTATATTTACTGTATGCCAATGGGAGAGGTTAGAAGAGTAGAGATAAGCAACCTATTATTGATAGAGAAAATTTATATGCCCTGGATGGGACTGATGGTGTAGTGGTAACGCATTGAACTAAAAAACGGCTGTGCGTTCCCATCAGGTCAAAGCCCCATCCAAGGCATAAACTTTTTTTTCATTAATAGTAATGTTCAAAAGTAACCTAACGTCCGGGACGCACAGGGGACGCGTTCGGGACGCGTTCTAGAACATGTGCTGAGCGCCTTTCTAAAACGTGTTTCATTACACAAAATTTGTACCATTACATTTGGAACGCATACCAAATGCATTCCGGAACGGATAACGAACTGAACATGTTCTGGAACACGTTGAAACGCATTTTTCATTGGGTTAATTACTGCAGTACTGTATGTTATAAAATGTATATAATACTGTTATGATCAGTGTGTGGATTTTTCATAATTTTATTCACATATCCGTATAGCTATATACCGTAAATATATATATATACACTGGTGATCAAAGAAACTTTAAAAACTTGTCTCTCTTGTGTTCTGTCATCCATACAACGTTCAGAAATTTTCGTCGTGGCAAGCACTCGAACAGACGTTATCAATGCTAAATGCTTCTGCACTGACAGAGAGTACGTCCCTTCTCCTTCACACAGTAATGTAGTTGCAACAATTACAGTAGTTGCGACAAGTACATGTAGTCATGTTGATATCAGCATTTGGGGCAGCAGCTGCACTTTCCAACTGACTTCTCTCAACGTTGTCCATTGTCATTGGCTGTGTTTATGCTAGAGACGGACGAATAATTTGTCTGGACGAACTTGGGCAAAATGTTGTCCAAGCATTAATACGTCTAGACAGTATAAACGCTTGAAAAATTTGACAATCTACGAAAACCGATAGACAATCCAAGAAAAAAATAATAAGGCTAAAAGCGACTTTGACAGCGTGGTCACGGTTATCTTTGCTAACTTCGTCAAGGTCTCTGTTTGGTAACCAGTTAAAACGTTCCCGGGTCAAAACGTCCCCACTTTCGTCGGTCAAAACGTCTCCAGTTCGTCAGTTATCGTCGGTCAAAACGTCCCCAATGCGTTGGTCAAAACTGATCATCGGTAGTTTAGTTGTTTCATATGCATTTGGCTTTGCAATGTAGTAAAAACTTGGGGACGTTTTGAGTTCACCATAGGGACGTTTTGACCTGCAGACGTTTTGACCTAATTGGGGACGTTTCAACTTGGGGACGTTGCGTTATTCGATGTTACTATTGTTTTACATTATACAGCAAAAATTCATATCTCGACGCATTATTATCCATATAAATACGACCACTGTACTTCATGTAATGTATTGTATTCATAATCAAAACATTAAATGTAAACAAACCCCGCTCATGCACAGAAGCCGCTGTAACCCACCCTTAAAGTGCTACAACAATATTTTTCTAGCTATTCAAATTATCGTCTTATTTGAATAAACTTGTAAAATGGTAAAGTAGATGACTGACATTTTTCTCATATCTCCTCTCAATCTCGAGATATCAAGTATTTAAATGAAGTAACCATGATGTCACATATAGTACACGGAAAATTTACATATTGAAATATTGTGTTTATTTCTAACATCATAAATTAAATGACTCAGATTTTTGTATGTGGATATGGACCATTAAATGTAATAACATTATGCTAATTTTATAGTTGCTGTGACAAATTGCGAGTGTCCAGGCTTTATGGTTTCGAAATTGTCTATTTTCTTTTGAGTTTGTTATCCTCCAGCAGGTTTTCACTGGCCTGGATGTTAAACTCAAGCAGTATCAAATTGAAAAAAGGTAAGAACTGGAGAGAAAGTGCCTGACAATAACATTTTGGAAGTCACAAAGTTTAGAATCCAACAAGTTGTTATGCCAACTAGCAGTGTTATTACAACAAAATTTCAAGTCATTTCATTCAATGGTAATAAAAATAAACACAATATTTCAATATATAAATTTTCTGTGTACTACATGTGAGGTCATAGTTACTTTATTTGAGTACTCGGTATCTTGAGAATGAGAAGAGATGAATGTCAGTCATCTACTTTACCATTTTATGAGTTATTCAACTAAGTCAATAACTTTAATAACGAAAAACTATATAAAATACAAATACAAAATATATTGCAGTACTTAGCACTTTAACAAATTATTTTTAAACTTTTTGGGTGCCGGTATAATGTTGTTCACTATTACAAGAAACAAAAAAAACAGTAAGTAATAAAGACTTATAACACCAGTCTATTCTATTGTATTCAATTTAACTGATTCATAGCACATTAATATTTTAGCTGTAAAGGAAGAGTTCTGATAAAACAGTGTACACATTTTTATTGATTAAATTTCTTACCTAATTTGGCCAACTCACCAACTTCTAAAACATCCTTATAAAACTACAAAAAATAGAATAAATAAAGTACCAAGTACTGGTACACCATAGTGTGAAGGAAAACATAAGTAAGCAGGAGGTGAAAAGAGGTTAAATAAAGGGAAAAGAAAGGTGTGGAGTTAACATGTCCTGAACCATATTATACAACTTTATTTGAGACTAATGCTTATTATACACTGTATAATCAAATTGGTGTCATCATCAAATTTCAGCATCTAAACTTATATATTGCAAGAAATATAGGCATTTGCAAAATAATTTTCAAGCATCAACTAGAAACATTGTGGTAACAACGTGATGTCACATACACCATGCTTTTTTATGACAAAACGTCTAAAAATTCAAGTTGTTTATCTTCATGAGTTGCACAATTTATGATAAATTACCTGAAGAAGTCAAGTAAAACATTATGAATGATATAGCAAACATTATTTCATAATTTAGCTATGCATTAATGATGCAAACAATGTCAAATTGAGTAGCTTCTAATAATTACAGCTTTCCATTCATTAATATTAAATAAAGTTTTCTTATACATTTTTTACCAGATAAGCTTCATAATTTGGTAGGAAGTTTTCCTCAATGTATACATTACAAAGAAATGTATGATCTTTTTGTTGACCTTTTAATAACCCATTAAGGTAACCCAAGATACGATAACAGATATAACTCTAGACAATTTTATATGTCAGGAAACACATCCCACTGTCAATCGGTTTAGATGTGATGTTGACAGGTATTTATATCTATTATATATTACCAATACCAGTCTATTTCAGGCCACCATTTGTATATAATACCAGGGACACTATACCTGTCACAATCCCAATGTTCTGATAAAGTCTAGTTTATTAGAGACATATACAATGCTTAGTCTTTCACCCAGCTATGCCATGAATCATCAAATTATTTGCTAAATATTGAGTACATTTATAATTACCGATATATAAGTTTAATTTACCCGATCTATCTACATTTAATTAATACTAATACTAATAGGTATTTGAATATATACTTAATAATGGTAAACGAAAGAATCTTTATCCTACACGTTGTGATAACTATAAATGTGACAGTAAGACAGTAATGAATGCATTATTCCACTTTATACCGAAAGTTGCAAAAATTACAACTTACTTTGTCGTTATAACTCACTGGAAAAATCACAGAGTTCAACTTTCTCAATTGCTTGATGTTGTGTGGTGTGACATCACCCAACTCAATTCGACCACTGATAAAATATAAATAAAAACAGAACGGATTTTAGTATATTTTTCGGTTTTATTTTGTTACCAATAAAAATCTTACATACAAATACCTGCGCATTTTCCACAATTATATTTTTTCAAATCTAAGACACGATAAGGCCTATTTAGCCACAATCCTTCGCGCCAAATTAATTATGCGTAACCGCTCGTGAATCACGCGAGGACAAATGCGAGGACTGGCTACACACGTAAAAATCTCACAGCTGGTACCAACACC
>JAOBAZ010168321.1:0-10575 GCA_026546875.1 Pteroeides caledonicum | reverse complement strand
TCATGTGATGCGGAAAGGACCTTAAACTTGCATAAACGTTACCCAACATAAATAATGAGTTCTATTGAATTTTAATCCAGTTTCCAAACCATGTGTTCCAGTAACTATGTTTTAACTTGGAAACTTGTGTGTTGTACGTTGTGGTGTTGCGTGACGCTGTTTTGTATTGTGTCGTGATGTTGTATGCTGTGTCACCACTGTATTGTGTGTTGTGATTTTGTATGCTGTGTAATGTATGTCCTGTAGTCTGTTGTCATAGATTCTGTGTAGACTAAGAGGTTTAAAATTTCTACTTTTTGGTAGGAAAGGTCGTTTTTAAACAAGAGAATGGGAAAACCACATATCTGAAAAAACGTGGGAAACCCAACCGGAAGTTAGCCTGCGCCACAGACTTGTCGGGCCGGTGATCGCCAGCAGGAAATAGGGGGAAGGAAAGGTGGTTGTGTCTCGACAAGGTTACCTTCTCTTTCCGAAAGAAGTTTCCTACGAAGAATCTAGTGAAAAGTTGATGTCAGTAACCCAGTATGTTTTGATGTCGTTTTTTTTCACTGACGACTTTTTTGTTAACGTTCTATATTTTTTTTTATTAATAAAATTGACTATTTTTCAAATACCCTAGCGTTTATTCTGAAGCGAATATTACTATTATTGTAAACCCTGCAATTAATGCGTAAACAACGCATTAATTGACGCAAGTTAGGTTATCGTTCTCAAGGTAGCAGTAGTTTAAAACCAGCTTTAAGGCGGATTTCCATTCAGTGCAAAATGTCGCGCGATGAACTTTTTGCGATCAGTTTCTTTTGAATTGCAAGTTGTCAAGTGGAACGCATTTTATTAGATATACTTGAGAAGATACATTTCAAAAGAATACGTCGATCGAGCGACATTTTGCACTGAATGGAAAGCCGCCTTTAAACTAGAGTTCTTAGGGAACATTTGGACAATAAAATTAGGCAAATTCCAAGCAGATAAAGTTGATTATTAACAGAAGTCGTGGAAATGATTCCAGAAGCTTGCTAAACTTTGTTAACCTCCATCTACTCCAAATACACAAATTAGATCTTACCTATCGCGTCGTCGGCAGTCCATCATTACTTTAGGCAAAATAAGAGCAATTCTCAGCGCAAATTAGAAAGAAAAGTCCACCAAAAACGAAGAATTGCAGTAGCAGCAATGATCACAAATCACCAAAACTCATGCGAGTCATACGTCATAATTGCCAATTAGTCGCAGTAATTGTTCCGTGGAATCACTATGTATATTAAATCTTTTTAGACGCAGCTCAATTTCGGTCCGGCTCACTACCCATTAAGCTTGCAGCAAGGGGGATTGGAGGTGAGTTTGAATTTAAGTGCGGAAAGATTCGGCCAATATGTTTTTCATACTGGCTAGAATTAAAAAAGCCTTGTACCCAGGCGATTTATAAACATAAACTGAGCTCAAGCATGCAAGCACACAGGGGTGCTTTTGGAGGATGCAATGAGAAATTGGAATGAAAGTATTTGCATAACAGGACTAAATTGTCGCGCTGGCTACACTTCTGAGTAAAAGGCCTAGTTCTACTATTTTAAACCAACCAGATTCCTTAATTCTATTAAGTATACAATACATTCAAGGAAACATACACTTTTAATGGATTTCATAATATTCTTTTTGAAAAATAAATTTAAAATTGAAATATGAAAATTTTATTAGTTTATGTAGTTTAAGTTTTTAAAAGATGTTAGTTCCAATTAAATTTGGAATATTATAAATGGAATTATTAGAACATTTCCATAAATTAATTGTTGCAATTATATTGCTCAGTTCAGGATTTCTATTGTTCCACTGTTGTATCATGTTGTTAGAGTTTCATCATTTCTTTTTTTGTATGCCCATTATTGTAAATGCAAAGGTCAGTATCTTTTCATAGGTTAAAAACAAAACTTACACTGTTATATCATGTTGTTAGTGTTTCATTTCTTTTTTTGTACACCCATTATTGAAAATGCAAAGGTCAGTATCTTTTCATAGGTTAGGAACATAAAGGCTGCTGTTAGTACAGTTTGTGTTAATTTAGCCTCAAGTCCTTTGTATAGACCTAGTATTCCATGTTTCCTGAAAAATAAGAAAATTTGGATCTTGTAACAAATAGATTTGGAATAACACACAAGCCATAACATACAGTCAATCCCAGTACTTCAAGTTAACCATAACATAGCACAGCATGACATTGCATGGATAGTAAGGCATGCCATGCCATGCCATACCATACCATACCATACCATACCATACCATACCATACCATACCATACCATACCATTTATTCCATATACAATGACACCACATCATGCCATATAGATGTTGCACATACCATGCTATATGGATACCATAATATATTATACAGATACCATACCATACTGGTATAACATATGCCATACTAGCATACCATTGCTATGGATAATGCCAAACTCCAGCGTACTACACTGTTGGTTTTTGGGTACCATGCCATACCAGAAAACATTACCTTAAAATTTGCATTATCAGTGCAAGAAAATTTGGTCTTTCTGATTCATTTTTCCAAAAACCAGTCTAATAATTAAAAATGTACTGTCAGGTAGTGACTGTAAATTTCTTTTTTTTAATTATTTACCTTTTCCTAGTTTAAACATCTTACCCTTTGCTTGGACTGCACTAATTGACATGGATATGTCAATATTGTTGAAATTGTTTTTGCAAAAGCACCAATTAGGAAATATTCCCATGATGGGAGCTGCAACAAAAACACAGATAAATCAGAAATTTTATTTCAATCCATAAATCTCCACTTTCAATGAACATTTTTCTGTAATCTGACTAACCTCTTTACTCCCTCCTTGAAAATATCTTTTAGCAGTTTCATAAACAGCAAATTGGATTGCTGGATTAGCAGCCAGAACTAGTGATGCTCTTGTTCCACTCCACAATCCACGTAGACCTTCTTCCTTATATATATTACGAATTGCATCTGTTAGACAAAAAAAACAGAGTGACATAGGATAGCTTAGCCCCTGGATAAAACATTTCTTTCTATTTATTTTATTAAAAAGCAGTTTGGAATAAGTATGCTCAAACATAAAATAAAAATACCATCAAAGGAAGAAGAAAAAGGAAAAAGGGATAATCAAAAGTACTAATGGATGGGAGAGAGAGTGGAATAAAGAAAAATAAATGTAAGGACAATCTAGAATAAAATGTGAAAAGAAAAAGAATGTATACCCACCCAGTAATCCAGTGTATTGGGATTTTGTTGTCTTGTTCATTTCTTCTGTTTTCAAATTGACTCCTTGTAGTTTTATTCTGGTATTTGCTACCCATAATGGTGTGGTTACCAACACATTAATAACACCTGAAGGAAATGTTAAAATGTTTTTAAAACACTATCTCATAATTAAAACCCTACAATATTAACTGCAGGTGGCATAACATAACCACAGCATTTTAAATTCATGAAATTTGGGCAGCTAGTCAAATTGTTAAACCATTCAACTAAATATTATCTGAGGTATAATAGTACCTACCTGCAATAAATCCTAAAAACAAGTCTAGTATTGCTGTTTCGGGGGAATCTTTTGATACTATTGCTGCTTTTAAGCCATGGAAGGTGTAAAAGTACACAAAATTTGAGCAGTAAAGACTTGAGATAACTGGCAGAAGACCACGATATAATGATAATCTGTCAGAATAAACCATTAACGATTATAACTAATTTAAAGATACATGTATAAGTACTGAACACCATACATCAAGTTCTAAAACCAATAACTATACAACAGAATAACAATAGCCACTTTAACCCTTTGACTCCTGAATTCATGGAGTCCCCTGTTCATGACTAAAATCATCTGGCTTTAGACAGAGTAAAGTAACAAAGGTCAACAAACAGCGCGCTCAGGGGTGAAAGTGTTAGACAAATAGTTTTTGACGCTTTGACTCCTGAATTCATGGAGTTCCATGTTGATGAGTAAAATCGTCTGGCATTATATAGATCGTCTTGCGGTCAGGGGTGAAAGGGTTAAAACCATTTGCAGTACAATGTGTCCTTATATTTTTTCCTTATATTTTTTTTTTACAAAAGTATGCAGTTTACTGGCTAAGACCAGCCAGTTTATTATTCTTGACAGAGTATACAGATGTACCAGCTGTGCAACATGTATATTATTAATGGAATCTGTATAATGCTTCAATCTTGAAAGATTTCAACACAAGTGACACTATGTCCCTTCCTATTTTGTGTTTAGACACAAACCAAAATTACATACACTCCTTCTTCATCAGCAATTTCAAGGCAAACTTTCCAAGTTGTTTTAGCTTTCCTTTTATCATCAACTACATTTTAAGAAGAAACAAAAAAACAGTGCTACATACAGGTAATAGGTGCAGACAGTTTATTTAATTCTCTCAATGTTAGTTCTAATCAAGCAAGCCTAAAATGACTGCAAGGAAATGCAATCAAAACAATTACAAGCAGTTACTTTTTATAGACCTTACTTTGAAGTCGTGTTCTTGCTGTGTCTAGTGGGAAAAAAATTGAAAGTGAAGTTATGCCACCCTATAAAAATGAAAACAGCAAATCAAGTGATAGAAAACATATGCTAAAAACTAAACTAAGGCTATCTGCTAATTTATCAATACAGTACTGTCTACAACTGCATCTTTCACTACCAGAAAATACCTTATGGATTGTGAATATAATTCTATGGTGAGAAGGTAAAACCGAGTCAATCTGCAACTGATTTAACCGTCTTTGTATGTACATATAATTTAAAAATTTTGTTTTTTTTCGGGAGCAGCTTACTGTACATACATGCAAAGGATGTTTAGGATCTGGATTGGGATGAGGGTCTGCTAACATTAATTAATTAAAATCAATTAATTTTTTGTTTTTTTGATGAGGTCAAAGCAGTGCATAGCAGTAAAAAGTTACTGGTGAGGTATTCTATAGTTATTCCCTCATTTTTGCATGTGTAGTAATCATAGGAGTACACTGTTTACCTTGGTGTTATGTTCCAGCCATGTTACATGGTACCCAGTATTGCACAATATCAATAAATATGGCTATTATAATACCAGTTACTACTAAAATGACGCATCATACGCACGTATTATCATTATATTATGACAAAATTTAGAAACAGTAATTGTACAGAAAGGTTGAAACCTTATTTCATCATGCAATGTACAATAGCAACTCCATGTTTAAATAAAATTACTTATATTTAATATAATGCAGAGCAACAGCTGAACTAAATTGCTTCCTGCCGAAGTATTGTCACAAAACCTTAGTATTAACTACGCTCATAATTCTTAGTTATTGTACACATTTATGCAAATGAAATAAGCAATTTTATAAATTAAATTGAACACCTCACTCGTCGGCCCACCACAATTTCAAACTTGAGCGATATACATCAAATTATGGCAACATTAAATACTCACAATTGCTCCTGCAAAAGCATGTACAAGGTTTTTTTCTGTTAGAACTTTGCGCAAGAACTCAGGAGTATCGCCAAAGAGCAACAAAGAGCTTAAAGCTCTAAGATTCAGTGGTCTTGAGACGATAGTCATGATCACAGTTATAAGAATTGGTCCTAAACTTGGACCACATATAAAAGAACGGACCACGTCTAGATACGCCAGGATGATGACCAACGCTGAACAATACTACCGCAGCGAGCTTTATTTAATAACGGTCTTTCAAAATAAAGTATAACATCAGACAAAGAATACAATTAGTTTAATAAACCATTCTGTAAAGAGCCTTGATTGTAATGAAATATTTTGAAATTGTTTCCTTTACTCTTGTACCGCGACAATAAATAGTAACAGTATAGAGATCAGTGCAAACTACAAACCAATGCTACAAACATACGTTACCGGTAATCGTCTTCGGATCATCCAAACGACGAATGCCGAAATGCACGTACGTTTTTTAGGATAAAACTTACAATTTTGTAACAATTTATTATCGTGAACGCATGTTCTTAAATGTGAAAAGAACATCTTGAAAGAAAATAAATTTTATGATAGTGGATTAACGGCTTTGTACTATTTCGTACAGAAATCTCCTTTGAAGGGATCCACTTTACTGTTGTATAACCATGACGTCATTCGCGTGCCATTAGGGACTGGAATCGAATTCTTTGTTCTTACTTTTCTTCATATTTTAGTTAATACAATTGTTTTAAAATCACTAACATTTAAAAATCTTTTTAGTTGTTGTAATTTAATTTCTCTAAATCCCAGATGTTTTGATTATAATTATTATAATTAATTATAATTAATGTTGTGCTAAGAGAATCCCATAGTTTGAGGGAATTGCTAAGGATGTTGAGCTGTCTAACTTTCAAATTTTCACCATGAATTGTGGACTGTAGCTTATTCCTATACAATGTCATGCTTCATTGCATCGCAGCTAAACTGGATCATGAAACCAGCTGCTAAGAACACAGATAGAGAAAAATTGTACCATTATGTTACTTTTAATGGGCTGAGGTGACTCAATCCACATGTTTAAGTCTCTTTAACACTTGCACCACAGTGCTGGCTGCAAACAGTCACCAAATTTCCCTCTGGCTAACACCAGATTATTTTTTTTCACCCAGAGGGAACTCACTACTGGAAATTGGTAAATAAAGTCTGTTAATGAAGTCTATTAGTATGAATGTCATTTTTCAAACTTTCTGGTGGTGCTAGAAAATGCTTGGGGGGGGGGACACCCCTGTGCATGCCCAGAAAATCAACTGCTGTGCTTTGGCAAACTATTAACATGGGATTGATTTACATTTGCTAAAGTAAAAAAAGTGTTGTATACTTTCTTAATATGATATTACTAATATTCTTTACACACTACTACCTAAACAATGGCAACTGCCAAAATTTTTAAAACAAAATTTATAAAATATGTTCCAATATTCCTTGTCTTATCAAATGTTCACAATGAGCTCTGAGCAAGAGATGTTGGGAGTTTTTCTTCAGTAACACAACATTACCATCCTCTGTTTCAAACTCTCCATAATCTTCCAAACATCGCACCTCAATGTATAATGTTTTTGGAGGTTTCGTATCTTGGGTAAGATCCATTCCAACAGCTCTCATATAAGCAGCCAGTCCTTTGTTATATCTCCCAAACCAAGCCATTTCTTCTTCGTTTAAATTGTGCTTAATATCATCCGGTAACACGCTACCAAAGTCCCACCTCATCTCCTTGATTTTCTCCATTCTGTTATAAACATAAGCCAATAGACAACGCTTATTTCGTTCCAAACTAGTGTGACGAAGTTGGACACCAGCTATCCGGCCTGCTTCGCCCGCGACTGTCGCGTTGACATCTTTTTGATTTTGCTCATACAGTGCCCTCATTTCGTCCAAAACTTGCCTTACACAATCCTCATTATAAGGTGGCAGGCTCCCATCTGTTGTCCGCTTCAATTCCTTGATAAGCTCTAAAGCTTTTTCGCCAAACATCACCGATACAGAAAAATGCACAGAAAAACCAAGAAATGATTACCCTACATTACATGACGTTTCTCACGGTTCAAGTTTCCCGCGAAAATTTAAAAGCAAATGTGACAGTGGGCTCGGAATCAAGATGGCTGCAACTTTTGTTGTTTCTTTCTTCTTTGAGTCTTTTTGTTATTGTGGGATTGTTTGGTGGGTGAAAACAACAGAACGACGTTGATTGTGGCTAGTAATGTCGTCTACTAGTGGACTCATTTCCGAAGATGTAGTCTTGTCTGATGTCCATCTTTACAACCCATACAGTCCTAGTTCTACAAAAACAAATTTTGGTATATATTTTTTGATTTGTTATTTTGTGAATTTGTATGATTTCCAACAATGTAAGATTAAGAAGCATATTCTGTTTCTACATTGTACATTAATATTTTTAGCTTTGTCTAGGTTTCTTTTCTCCAACTCTGTGTGTGTCCAGCATGAAGAAAATTTACAACAGGATATCAAGAATAACCAAGATGAAGATCAAGATGATAAGAAAAGATGTTCAAATAAAGATCAGGATGGAGATTTTATTGTAAAACGACAAAAAAGTTATCAATTGGAAAAAGATGTCATAACTATTAGTAAGAAATGATAGTAGCAGTACATTTTATGTATTGTATATTATTTGAATAATATTTGAATAATATTTTGTTGTGAGAAGATCATTGACATTGTTAATTTTTGTTTATATGGCCTTGTTATTTTTTCATTGTATAGAACATACTCTGGCAACTCCAATATCATCTGTTGGTACCCAGGTAAAACATTTTAGAGAAAATAAATTGGTCCAATATAAAATGAACATTAGGGTGCTTTTCTTTATTGTCATTTGCTCTATTGAACTACACTGAGCTATTTAACAAATATATTGGATTTTGCCGTGCATGTGTATTATAATAGATCACAGATGATGTCATAGCGTGTAAAGAACAAAAAGTATGGCACAAGACAAAGTCAGGTGCCATGACTTTTTGTTCTTTACACACTGTGACAACATCTGTGATCTATTACACTTACACATGCACAAGAAAATCTAATCTATTTGTTTTATACATAAAAGAATATGAAAAATATCAAGCAGAATCTTAATATGAAGTTTATCATATTTCTCCACTAGAACAAGGAATAATTTTATTAAAACATGAATTGTTTTTGTACAGGTCTATATACCAGGTCTGTACAGGAAAGTACAGACCTGCATGTTAGCCAATCAACATTCAAATACACCAGTTCAGACTTATATATAGATATATAGTAAAGTACTTTACTGTACTGCACTGTGGTGTATTATACTGTGCTGCACTGCACAATACATTACATCAAACTGCACTGCATGTTGCTATACAGTATATTCACAGCTCTATACATTCCAGGCTTCATTTTTCTCATAGGTGTGGCTTGGCTCATTGCTCCTCTCTGACTTTATTATACATAATGAAGATGAGTAAGTTCAATAAAACCTTTCTCTAAGGTAGAGGCCAAGCACACACTTTTTTTAACTAGGAAACTGGTGTGGTGCATTGATGTTCTAATTTTTTCTCATTAGGTTTGATGGAAGTGTAGCCCTTGAATTAGGTGGAGGTGTAGGCCTATGTAGTATTGTTATGGCACGTACTGCAAGAAAAGTATTTTGTACTGGTGAGTTTCTTTCTGTTAACCCATGCAACATGTTAGCCTGTGTACCATGATACCTGCCACAAACAGCCTCTCAACAGATTGTACTTTCACGCTAATGCCAGATGATTTTACTTGCTCAGGGAAGAACAGCAGTGTGATATGGGTTAAGTAAAGTATCGGTATTGATTTAACCCACATTTATTGCTGGCAGGATGTTTTTATGCAAGTAAAATTATTTGATATTAGCCAGAGTAAAATCTGTCAAGTGGGTGGACCAGGGTGGTCGCATCTTGCAGCACCATGAATGGGTTAATCAAAATATTTGCAAAATCTTAAATTATAATTCAATCATAAAATTTAAAATTTAACCAGTTATTAATATTGTAGACATTGCTAAAGTATTACCCCTTTGTGAAGAAAATAAGAACAGGAACCAAGATTTATTTAAACATCAAAGTAAAGGTATACTGTAGAATAACAAAAGTGAGATAAATAAAAAATGAAATAATGGAAAATGAAGGAAAAAAAGTGTATCAAAATGAGCTTGGATTAAGTCAAGTGTAAGAAGAAATGAATGAAGTGATATAAAGTAAAATGATATAAAAAATAATATAGAAGTGAAGTGAGATGAATAAAATGAAATAAAATAAGTGAAGTAAAATGGAGTTAGAAGTAGAGCGAAGTGTATGAATTAGTGAAATAAAATAAAGTTGGATGAAGTTAGAGCTGGGGTGAACTGAAGTGAAGTTTAAGGTGGGAAAGAAATGAAATGAAATAAAATAAAGCCAGAACAAGTATCCTGTTTTGGCAGTGCTTAAATTGATCATGATTATTAAACCTTATTTTTTGGGTAAGTGAGACTAATGTGATCTAACATGAGTTCAGGCGTGGCTAAAATTAGATCGAATTAAATTGAGTAAAATGATTCTTTTAAAACTATAGATAATGATGTGATGATTGTAAAAGAACTTGATTTTTGTAATCCTTTTGGTAAGTTTATTTTGGTAAAAAGGTTTTATTGGTTCTGTAATGGAAAATTCTATTCCATTTTGTCTGAACATGTTTATGTCAAACAGTTTGTTGTGGTTTAATAACAATGTTCTTTCACTTGTCTAACTGTTCTTGAAGAACACTGAGATGGAATTTGGCCAGCGTTATTGCATCAAGTGTGCTGATCGGTTCACAGAAAGCAATCTGTAAACCAACCAATGTGTATAATTTATTGTATTGTCTTCAGTTTGTTTGATTCTTTTATCTTTCTAGGAAACTGTACTTGGACAAATAGCGAAAAAGATGAACTAATGAACATGTCTGTCATCATTGCATCAGATGGTAGTTTCTGTTCTAATAACACACATACATGATGTACACATACACATACACATACACATACACATACACATACACATACACATACACATACACATACACATACACATA
>JAOBAZ010168099.1:0-10577 GCA_026546875.1 Pteroeides caledonicum | reverse complement strand
TCTATAAACAATCCTTAAGAGTATGCTTATAGTAGACACAAATAAAAGATGCAACTAGGCGTACAGTCTACTCGCCAACAATGTTTAATTTTGTTTTATATTGTTTTAGATGTTCAATGTGAGCACAGTAAAATATACCAACCATGCGGCTCGGCTTGCCCTAAAACATGTACAAACCATTATCGAAAAAAATTTAGTTGTCAAGACCAATGTATTGACGGATGCCATTGCCCGAAAGGAACAGTCTTACAAAATGACCGTTGTTATAAAGCAGAAGACTGTTCGTGTGAACACAACAAAGTATGGTATAAAGCGTTAACCAAAATTAAAAATGATTGTAATGATTGGTAAGTTTTAATACAACGTTTCCGATAATTATATCTCATTGTTAAAGACATATTTTATTATTTGTCATGAAACCGTGACGAAACTTTTCTCTTTTAATTTTCAAAATCGAAACGATATCCAAAGCCAAAACATGGCAATGACCGCCTTTATATCAAGAAACCAATTAAGTTTTTCTTTAACCTTTTAGTTAAACAGTTTTAACAAAAGTATGCTTTTTAGACTGTAAGCGGATTGCAAAAATAGTTAACCATGATTGTTTAGTTAAAAAGAATTCAATGCTAACTTTTTGCTAGACCTTTTTTTTAGTTTACCTGTATTTACTTCTCGTTGCTTTGAAAACATTGCGTTGTTCTTTAGTGAATATTCACTGAAAGTTTCTAAAAAAGATCTAAACTATATTTTGCTTTAGTTACTGTACTGAAGGCCGATGGAAATGTACTAAACGACTATGTCCAGGTAAGTTGTTTTTCAACAGTGCAAGACTTTTTTATCTGCTTATTAATATTCCTTGTCTCTATCAGGACTACTGACAAATCGAGACCAAAATTTAGGTTACAAGTCTTTCAGTGAGAATTTGATTCAACTTTTTGTTATGCCCAATAACTAAATGAGTTATTGCCACGGAAGTTCTAGGAAAGCAAATGGTCATAGTAGTTTGTTGGTAAGACTGTTCGAAGAATATCCCAGAATTGTTCCGAAAACCTTGTATTTTGTATCTTTTGAAATTGGTTTACAATGGTATTTGATAATTTGTATTTCTATTTCCATTCAGCCACTTGCTCAGCAACTGGAGATCCTCATTATAGGTCATTTGATGGAAAGTACTTTTCGTTCATGGGCAAATGTAAATACATATTGGCTCAAGATGCTACTAAAGCAAAACGCTTTTCAGTGATTGTAGATAATTTTCCTTGTGGAACAGATAATACTCTGGCTTGCACCAAAACAGTCACTGCAACATTTAACAACACTGTAGTACATTTTAAAAGAGGCGGTATGGTTGCCATTGATGGACAAGATATTGTCATTTATCCCTATAAATATGCAGGTAAAACTCTGTTGCATTGATAGTATTTAGTTCTATAACGTGCTGTAAAGTAATATAATAGTGTATAATAATAGTAATAAAAATAGTAAACTGGTTGCCAAATCACCACTAAAGTTGGCGTTTTTAGAAGCCTTCCAAAATAACAATTGTACAAACTTCTTATCTTGTAACTATTAGGAAGTTCGTGTTGCAGTGAGTATTTCTATTACAGCAGTAGTTAGTTGCGAAGTGCAGTTGAAACATCCTGTACGCTTGAATTCTGCAGTGAACGGATATACTTGGCCGAGCACTGGAAATCTGCGTCAAGATGTTCTGCACAGATGATGTTTTCACATTGTACATTGTACTTTACTGTGCCTAATAGAAAAAAAATAGCTTTCTGGTTTTTTTTTACAAGTGTGGTCTTTTTATTGAAACTCACCAGACGTAATTTACATATCTTTTTGAATAAGATAAAAATGTATAGTCTCAACCATAACATACACAGCATTTAGAACGGCGACTAATTAAAATGCTTTAGTTCTCTATGCTGTAAAATTTCCATTGCTGCCCTTGTTTTTATTTTATAGTAAGATTTAGTATTTATTATTTTGGTTGTTTAAGATTTCAAAACTTTTTCAAAATTTTTTGATTTGTCAGAAAAAACGAATTATTTAATAAATTGTAGGTTGTATTAAAAACAATAACACCCTTGATGAGATATTGCACGAAAATAAACTCCAGAAATGATAAACGCCGGTTATTTGAAAGACGTCATCAGAACGTTTTTTAAAGTTCTAAGTAGAACGAAAATTCTTTAATCTAATTAGAACGAGAACGGCATTTTCGGCATCAGTTAAAATCGATATGAATTTTGTGATAAATTCAATTGTCTTAACCTCATCGTTCACATGTCAGCGTTAACGTCCCTTTAGCCCAACAACTCTATTCTGAAGTCTAGACCAAACAAGTAGAAATTGTTTTAGTTATATTTCCGGTCTCTCGGGTTTTCTTCCATTCAAAAGGAAAAGTAGTAGCGCTGCCTAAATGTAGTGCAGGAAACTTAAATTATAAGCAAACCAGGGCGGCAATTGAAATTTATAGACCAAAATACATGTAACACAAGAATAATCTTAACGTCGCTTTCGTTCAAGGTGGAACGCCAGCTCAATATGTTTTAGAACGACTGTTTCACAAGAAACAGTCGATTTTTTTCAGAACGATTTTGTAAATTTGTCAACTCCTGTGATTTATTTTTTACTCAGATTTGTATTGAGGTCATTATTAGTTTCCAGTAGTTACTCAACACACAATGTAATTACAGTACGCGATGAATGGTTCATTGTAGTGTAAATTTCCAGATGACTAATGATTTCCCTGCATTCAGATTGGTCAAGATTGACTGTCTCTGAATCGATACTCAGTGGTCATTAACTGTAGCTTTTTGCATTTTTATGTTATTAATAAAAATAATAAATTGGGAGTAAATTTTCATAAAATTATTATTTATAAACATCTGAAAATATATGCTAAAACAATTAGTCGCCTCAGGCAAAGTGATTACAAGCCCACATTCACTTTGCCTTCAGCTCAGTGAATATAGGCTTGTAATCACCTCGCCTTGAGGTGATTACACTTAATAAGTTACTTTGGTAAGTGGTTTGCTACGACAATGATCGACCACCAGCAAGGGAATAACGGTACTTTTGCTGTTATCTATCTTTTGGCTATGAAATTTGTAACTTTTAATTACTTTTCCTAAGATCTGTTTGTTACAAAATCATCGCTAATGACACGTGTTAGTTCAACAATTGGTGTCGAAATCAAATGGGACGGCTTAGGTCGAGCTTATGTCACGGTTCAACCTCATTTTAGTGGAAAAACATCCGGGCTTTGTGGAAACTTCAATAAAGACCAAAGCGACGATTTTATGACAAGTGAAAATATCATTGAAGCAAATGTGGCTTTATTTGCGAACTCTTGGAAAACTGATTCTAACTGCGACGATGCTAAAATACAGCCTCACCCATGTGGTGTACACTTGCAAAGAGCTAATGAAGCAGAACAAAAATGCAACATTCTAAGAAAGCCACCATTTTCAAAGTGCCACCATGTCATTGATCCTGATCAAGGTTATTTTCAAAGTTGCAAATACGACTTATGTGGTTGTCAAGATGGAACACAATGTTTATGTTCATCCATTGCATCGTATGCACATGACTGTGCTTATCAAGGAGTAGAAATTACTTGGAGAAACCCGTCTGTCCTACCAGAATGTAGTAAGTATAAAAAGTGGTCAAAAACAATATTTACTTTCTTCCAATACTTTCTTTGTGCACCGTTGGCGGAGGTGAAATTATGTTAGCACATAGTTCCAGTGTGTACCAGGCTTAAAAAATATTGTTCTTGGAAGAGAGGTGCATGGTGCAAGCATGAGCATGGCATACCGGGCCTTACCTGCCTCCCTCAGAAGTAGTATAGTACGTCGGCACAATAAAACTTTTGTTGGCATAATTCAAATTACTACTATCAATTTTTTTTATTACTTCGCAAAATAGTTGTCTCCTCAAGGACAATTAATCAGACATATTGCCCAAGTGCTAAGTACGGCATGCTCTTGTAATATATGCGTGATATTATTTCTTCAGTTATGAGTTATTCCATGGTCTCAATTATTACAATTTTAACAAAGAATTTCGCTAAAATAATTTATTTTAGGCATCCATTGTGGTATCTCTGGTCAAATATTTCGTGAATGTGGTCCATCATGTCATAGAACATGCCGAGATATTATAAACAAAAATTGCCGTGAGGAATGTTCAGCAGGTTGCCATTGCCCCAACGGGACTTTACTTAACGATGATGACGTATGCGTACCAGTTTCTGAGTGCCTATGCTATCATGGTGGTAAATCGTACACACCGAAAACTGTGATCAGACCAAATCGTTGCAGTTCTTGGTAAGACAAATGCTCTATAACATGAATAATAGAATATAGAGAATTGCGTTGTTGTCTAAGTAGCACTATTTTCAATCACATGTCAATAATGCTGGAATTGTTGGATGGGAAGGAATAAAAATTAAAATTCACACAGGCAAAATCGATTGACCAATTCGCACTTAAAAATAATAGAGAAAGACCCACCAAAGCATGTCCCTCAGTTTGAATTAAGTTTGCCGTGATTACCCATGATTTGTCGTTGCGCGCAAATTGATGTATCTAAACATGGTCATGAAACAAGATGAGAGTCTTTCTAATTTAAAGTGCCTATCTCACTTATAGATCTTTAGTATTTTTACAGTTTTAGCTTTTCTAAACAACTTTATAATACGTCTTCCTAAAGTGTGAAAATCTTAATAAAAACATCTTACTAATGTGTGAAAATCTCAATAAAAATTTTTGTTTGTATCAGCTTTTAGCGCCACATGCAATTTACTTCTTCAATATACATATACTTATATACTTATACCAACCATATAACTACGAGAGAACCCATTGGTTTGGGGAAGCCTAAAGGACGCAATTTTCGCCAATTATCGAGTCGTTCCAAAGCAGTTTAACATTATTTTGCCAAAAAGTGGAAATGGTTTGTAAACATTTTGAGCAAAGGCGAAAGGTAAAGGCTCTCCTGGAGAGCCTTTACGTAAAACGTAAAACCATAGGCATACATAACCATGGCAATTTGTGAATTTTCGTTGTTTGCTGTTGATTTCTATACCAACTAAATAGAGTCTACATGTTTTTTGAAGTTTATTAAATATTGTCATTTTGTCAGCTTACCATTATAAAATTTGTTGGAATGATTACATCTGATATAATTTTTTTTAGTACCTGTAAAAATGGTGCGTTTGAATGTAAGAATACGTCGTGCATAGGTAGGTATTCAGTTTTTAAGTAACTGGATTCTTTAAATAAAAACGCAAGGCGGCCTCTGCTATTTTATGGCAAGAAATCCAATCTCATTGGGCAATATAGAATTCAGTATTGATATACTCCCAAATTAAAAGCAACAAAATAAAACCTATGTGATTTAAATTTTTCAAATAAAAGTAATCGATTTTGGAATTAAATTTTATTTTCTGTGAGAGGAGTAAGTAAAAAAGAGAACAGCAACAACAGATCTGACAAGTTAGTCTAAATCTTTTAGGGGGAAAATTACCGTAAAATAAACAACTTAACCCTTAGACGATGGATGGGGTCATATACGACCCCAGTCTATACACTGCACAAACAATGAAAAAAAATAGTGAAAGCAGGAACAAAGAGACAACAATGAAGATAAGGAGAAAAAAATGGGCATTTAAGGGTTAACAACGTCAGCCATCGGACAGGAACTATCGAATTAATATTGACTTTTGTCTAACAATATCGATATAGCTTGCAATCACTGACAAAAGTGCTTGATACATTTGAATATTTAACGTTTTCTACGTTATTATTTAAATATCGCCCTCCGCTATCGTTGTGTCAAGACTGTTGGCCGTTAACCCAAAACACGCTGAACCGTGCACGCGTGGGTTCATGGCGCCGGGGGTATTGCTATATAACTACTGAAACGTTTTCGGGTATCGCTTGACTGGAACTGAAGCGAGAGTTTATAGTTAAACTAAGTAATTTTTAGTTTTTTGGTGCAGCATCGTATACTATGTGCGCATTGATTGAGTCTTAGCGAAGAGACTAAAAATGATTACGAAATAAACTTAACTCATAAATTATAATCTTTTTAAATGTAAAATTTTAACATCCACGTTTGCATTTCTCGGAGTGTAATATTTCAGTTTAACTAGCAAACAAAGTCTTTTTTTGTGTGATAATATTAGTTTAAAAACGTTTTGCAGATACAGTTTGTCCCTCTGGCCAAACTTGGGTTACCTGTGGCAAACAATGCGCTAAAACTTGCAGTAATTATCACTTAGCATGCCAAAAAACTACATGTGAAGATGGCTGTGTTTGTGGTCGTGATGAAGTTCTTCATAACGGACAATGTATTCAGCCAAAATATTGTCCATGTCATCGTGGAGGAAGAACGTACAAGACCGGAGAGACGTATATACAAGAATGTAATACATGGTAAAAGCATTATGTAATCGCAATTACGTCATCTAAGTATATATGATAAAGAAATATTCCCTTGCAAAGAATATATGTAAAATAATAATAATATTATATGTAATAAAAAAATTCACAGAAAATGTTAGAATAATACGCAGTACTCTTCATAGGCATATTAGGATCGCTTAACAAGATATCAGAGTATGTTATATATCGCTAGTAATTGCAAAAAATACTTTAATTTTTCGAGAAATATACCCCTGTTATACTCATGTGCACCCTTGTTATTAAATATTTTTTCCAGTACTTGTACAGGAACGTCCTGGAAGTGTACGAAGAAAGAATGCCCAAGAAGTTGTTCTGTTTATGGCGATTCCCATTACACCACATTTGATAAGAAGCGATATCAATTCCATGGTGCTTGTGATTATGTATTAGTTCAAGATGATTGCGGTGCAAAGCAAGGAACGTTTCGAATTCAAGCAGAAAATGTTCCATGTGGAAGCTCGGGTGTCACATGTACCAAGTCTATAACTGTAACCTTAAATGAAACAGTTATTAATTTAATCCGAGGTCGTCCACCTAAAATAAGTACTATGCCAGGTGCAAGCAAAAGGATAACCATAGCGGATTACCGTTTAGAAAAAACAGGTCTCTTTTTAATTCTCCACACAAACATTCAGTTAACTATCACGTGGGATTTTGGAACTAGAATATATGTCACATTGGATCCAAGATACAAAGGTTTGTTTGACAATTCGTTTACTGACCTACTATTAGAAAATGCATACCTGAAACGTAACATTAACAAGTATATGAGTCGTTTAGAAGGATAATGTATTTAAGGCGATATTTCAAATGACGCTTAAGACATTTAAGGTTGCAGGACATTTTTGATGGCATCCAAATGTTTGTTGGTGCATGATGGATATCAAAAAGTTGTCAAATTGATAAAAAATGATAACTATATGAAGTATCGAGGAAAATTTAAATGGCGGTATCTTTAAACTGTAAATTTAAATTGCGTTTGAGTTGTTCTCCGGTCAGTTATATATTTGTGAAAATATCATTTTTTACAGATATATATTAAAACTGACCGAAGAACAGCTCAAACGCGTAAAGGTACGGCGATTTAAATTTTCCTGAAAACTTAATATATTTGTCCTTTTTTCATCAATTTGACAACTTTTTGATATTCTTCATGCACCAACAAACATTGGTGTAAATTTGATAAAAAAAAAACAGACTTATATTAGGCGCGCAGTGGCGATTTTCCGTGGAACACCATCAAACCTGTCGTGTAACCTTAACAGCAGTGCTTCCAATTTTAAATAAAATTACTTTCCAAAAGCTTGTCATTAGGGGCCGCGGAACCACCTCGAAAGTGAGGGGGAGAATTAACTGACCAAAATTGGGAGCCTGAGTTGGTAATATATTTATGTATTATATTCCGTATTAGGTATGTATAGTATTAAGTATATGTTTATTATATACGTATATAAAAGCACCCTGCCGCTGCCGCGGCTTGTCGTTAGGAGGGGAGGGGGGAAGATATTCTTGTCATTTTGGAAAAGTTTTTTTTTCATTTTATTTGACGACACTCTTTATTTGACGACATGGAATTTTTTGTGGAAATGTGTTTAAAGTACCTAATGGTTTGCTTTTCTTGTTATCTTATATAATAATAAATCAATATAAACACGAAATGAGCTCCTAGTATAGCAAATTACGTGTCAGAGTTATCTTTAATATCATTAGGTAAAACGTGTGGTCTTTGTGGCAACTACAATGATGATCAAAGCGACGATTTTCAAACACCTCAAGGTCTTATTGAAGGTTTACCAACTGATTTTGGTGACAGCTGGAAAGTGGAAAATTATTGTGCTGATTCAAAGGTCCCACAACATCCTTGTAAAGTGCACAAAGAACGTGCAGCCTGGGCAAGAAAAACGTGCAACATAATCAAACGTGAAGTTTTTAAAACGTGTCATGATGTGGTAAGAAACTCGTTTTAAAAATACAAAAAATTAACAATTAGGGAACCAGGTTAAAATATGAGGACATGAATATGAAGAATTATCGAGCATGAATTTTGTGTTATTAACCGAAGGCGATTGATCAGGGCTTCACAATCCTTTATATCATGCGAAAATCTAATATTTATTTAAACGATGAAAACAGCAGTACTGTCGCTTTTTGGTTTGGTATAACAGGAAGGTCTTCGCTGTTTTATGAAATATTTAGCTTTTATTTTGTATATTTTACATAAAACGACTTTACTCCCTGGCCCTTCCTTAATCTTTTAGTATAGCATTTCAATGTTAACCCTGAAGAACCCAGAGGGTGACTTATAAGTAACGTCACCCAAAGTGACGTCATTGACATATTACATGACTTGATGATATCCGACGATATAATAACAAGTGTGAAAGTGTGAAATTGAAAAATGATGGCCTCTTGACCTGCTCAAAATATCAAAATGTACATGTAGCAAGTGTTCCTTAGTAAAATATTTTCACTGTGAGAAATGAGCAATCGTGTAAACATGCAAAGATTTGTGTAAATTACGAAGTAATTCACACAGATGAATTACCGGCTCGATAAGACAAATAATATAATTTCGTTTTTATGGTCAAACAATTTACCAAAATGACAATTAGTTAAGTTTATATCTCTAAGAGGTTATAAATCAACGACGCACAGATCATACTAATGCACAAACTGGATAGCTGTGTTTGCCTAATTTTTATCACGCCACTGATGTCCAAACTCAAGTGTTTGGCACGGCAAAAGTTGATATGACGATTTTTCATCGTTGTTTGTGCACTTGTCAATGTTAATCCCCAGGGGGGTTCGGGCATATGTGGGGCATTTGATTTTTTCCTAAAATTATTGTTCAAATGCCCCAGTGACGGCAATAGCCCTAGGTCGGGATAAAAACACTGTTTGCCAGAAAATGGCAATCTCAACAATTTTTTTTCTAACTAATATAATGCAAAAAGCCCTTGTACCGTATACCCAGTATATCCTACTTAATCCTGTAGAGCCCAGGCACCCTCACCATTGAAGAGTAAAATTGCCTGGAATTAGATAGAGTAAATGTGCTCAGCTAGCATATTTTTAAAGACATTTAAATTTTATGCATTTACCGTATAAGGTACTTTAATGGCACAATTTACATAATTTAAATATTATAAAATGTGATATATTCTCACCCGAAAATGGATCTGCCACATCAGATAGCTCATTTGCCCGCAAAAACGAAGCAAGTTCGCCAACCGTTTCGAACAGCCATGTTGATGCTGCATGAAAGATCTTCGATCTTTCAAACATGTTAATTTTATGCTTAAAAATTCAAACATGTTTATTGTTGCCAATATTGAGAGTTCTTCAAAAGAAATTATTTTATCAAATCTAGAAATGCCTAAATATTTATGCCAGTGATTTCTGATGGACATAACTTTTCCCCGATCAGCGCTCATTGACAATGATGGAAAAACATCCTACATCCTTAGGTGTTTATGAAACGAAATTTTCTTTTTGTACAATTAACATCAATTAGCGCAGTTGAAGTAAATGCCTATAGGAGCGAATGTAATATCTTAATAACGATGTACAGTACGTACACAGAACAAAATTACGTCAATTAATTGCAAATAGTAAAATATAGATACTAGGCATAAAGAAATACTTATTATTTCATTCATGTTGTTTTGTTTACAAATTTTATTTAGGTCGACCCTATGCCTTTCTTTGAAGCTTGTTATTATGATGCTTGTGGTTGTGATACAGGGGGTGATTGTGAATGTATGTGTACTGCTGTTGCAGCATATACCAGAGAGTGTAACAAACATGGGGTTCATATTAAATGGAGGACGCAGCAACTTTGTCGTAAGTGGAAATAAATGTTTTTTGCTGGCCTGCTAGTTTGCTACCTACCTACGTACCCACTTAGTTTTAGCTTAGCTAGCTTCCTACCTACCTACGGTACCTACCTATTTACCTACCTACCTAGGCAGGTAGGTAGGTAGCTAGGCACTGTAGGTATAGGTAGATAGGTACTGTAGGTAGGTAACCTACCTACCTACCTACCTACCTACCTACCTACCTACCTACCTACCTACCTACCTACCTACCTACCTACCTACC
>JAOBAZ010167988.1:0-10578 GCA_026546875.1 Pteroeides caledonicum | reverse complement strand
CTTGTTATTCATATTTCACACTAGCTGTTATTTCATTGGATTAGCCATTACCATTGTTATTCTATATAGGTATCTCAATGTTTTTTTCAAAAGCCTTGGCTCTAGTTTATTAAATCGACCTCAGACAAGGGGTGTGTAGTACCTTGAAATTCCTTCTTGATTTGGTTCTTATAATTGAAGACATATAATATATAAAATAAAATTAACTGGTAAGGAGTATTCATACACTAACTATACAACAAGAAACCCTCAGTATTTTCTACTGTTGTTTTATGTATTGCATTTGTTAATGTTTAACACACTTACGAGCTTGCTTGCATTGTCAACTGGATATCGCCCAAGTTGGATATATGCCTTGGCAAAGATTTTAGTTAAATTTGCCTAATAAAAATATTTTAAAACCATAACTGTCAATCCATTTCCCCTTATTTTATTTACACAAACCACGTTGTACTAACACTAAAAGTACTGCAATTGACATTAAAACTTAGTGCATGAGTTGATTTTGCCAACTCGAAATTTTCACTTTGCTTGGCTTTTTTTAACTCCTTTACGGTTTTATCCATTTCATCCTGCTTCTGAATTATTTTTTTAAGCATCCCTTTGATTTTCCCCAGCTCTTTTAAAATATCCCTGTTGTAAGTGTTGTCTGGTATGGCTGCGGCTAATAATTTAAAGTGTTTTAAGTGTCTCCAGACTGAATAACGAACAACATGACTTAGTTGTTTCAGAAATACAAAGTTTTTATAGCGTAAAAATTACCTTCACATGACTCAGTTCGTCTACGTTGCTGTAAGGGTTGGTTGAACAAGTCGTTTGCATGGAGGACACTATTATTGTACAACGAAAACACGGACTATCAAGATTCCAACTCGGCAAGACGAAAATACTCGATATAAACTTACTTGTTGACTTCCGATAGATGGGAGTATGTCCGTCTGCGCGAAGTCGTTGGATACTCCATGTTAAGTAAAAATTCTAAGCGAATTTGCTTTGAAAAATTATGCTTTTTGAGGAAATTTGCACAAAAATTTACTTTTTATATTCAAATATGGAGTTTGGTTAAAACATTCAGACTGCCGTCACAACAAAGACAGCTCTTTAAAGACGTAGCCAATCACAGCAAAGATACAAATTGCATTAGCTAATAGAAGGCCAATACGGGTTTCCTTTCTCAGTCCGTACTTTTAGTTTTGTTTAGCGGGAGATTTAAAACTTTGACAGTGCTTTCAAAAATGAAAAAAGGACGTGCAGCTACTATTGTGCGACATGTTTTTTCAGCTTTGAGGATAAAAGCCGTTTCACTATTCATAAGAATTCGAGGATTCATAAAGATAATGCAGTGCAGGAACAAGAAAACGCCAAGCGGAAAGGAATAAAGCTGGTTGAACGACGTCGTCGACATTGTCCTTTGCCCAGACCAGTGCGACCTTTTTGGTGACACTGTTACCCAAAACGGCAACCAACACAACAACAGACAATACAGACAACAACATCAACATGTTGACAATTTTTTTAATGATGACGAGGCTGACGAGCGAAATTTATTTACATACAACAACGATGACGACGATATAAATTACGACAGCTCTGGCAGCTCAACAACTGGAGAAGAAACTATAGACCCAAATGATTTCTACCCATTGCCGTCGAAAACATTTTTCCTGCTTTACTGTTATGTACATAATATTTGTAGGCCACAGGTAAAACTTTATTTTTAAGCTAATGAATTACACTATTATATTTACAATAAACGAGTCATGTTGCCAGACTCATTATGTTATGCACCTATTAATGTAAATCCTCACTGGGGTGGCTGGGCAAGGGATTACACTGAAAAAAATGCCCTGGCTAATGTTGGGCTAGAAAATATGGTCAAATGTTGCAGAAATTCCCAACAGTAAAAATACTCAAAACAATGGGCTTTTAGTCAAACATCCTCAACCCTGGTATCCATATGATAAGCAAATATATCTGCTAGGGGCCCACAAAGTTTATGGAAATCCCCTTTCCCTGCCCAGCCTCCCCCAGTGGGGGCTTATGATTGATAGGTGTATAACAGTTGCCATATTTCATAGATAAAAAATATGTTTTTCCTACACTCATCTTAATGGTTGGAGGCTTCCCCATTGACAAGTAAAATCGTTTGATGTTAGCCAGAGTAAAAAACAATTAACATCAATAAGACAGCATTTTTGGCATAACCCTTTCAGTCCTGCATACAAAGTTTTCCATATTTATATATTTTACGCTGCATAACACCAGACAATTTCACTTGTCAAAGGAGAGCTCCCAGAACTTGGTCAAGAAAGGGTTAACTGCTGACCGAGATTCGTTGCAAACATAAAAAGTAAACAAGTGGTGGACTGTCAAAGAGGCATAATATGTAGGACCACCACCAGTTGACTTATTCCAGACCTGGTTATATAAATACATTGTATTTCACCAAACATACAAAATTTCCTCATATAGTCAAGAGCAGACCTTGAGTTCCTTTGGCTCATATTCAAGGAGCTGAATATCCCTGTTTCCACACTGAACTCAGTTCTTAATTTCAACTGGAATATGGTTGGCAATATGGTGAATCCTCAAAAGGTACAGTACATAGCAAAGCTTTGTCAGTTCTTATAACAAAAATCAGTTTAATTGTTTTGGTCTACTTTACCTGTTACAAATATTGATTAGCCGTTCTAATTTATTTGTTAGAAATATTCTGATGGCTACCCATTCCAATTGCTATTACCCTCGGATATCATTAAAATGCAAATGGCAACACCATCTGTTGCTAGTAAAGTAAGACGATATCCTGAGAAACAAACAACTACAATCACAGAGATGTATCAGGTAGTCACATAATTAATAACTTACATTGCCATTTTAATAGTCACTTAGATCTTATTTTCAAGATTGACAGTGTCTACTCCCATTCCCTTGCTAATTTTATACACAGCCTTATTTGTCAGCAACCAGTGCCAGAGTGTGTCTCTTTCTTGATTTATAAGGCCAGAAAGTGGAGAGGTAATCCATACTTCCAAAGTCCCTATCATTCCGGCAGTCACGACATATTCTTTGTTGGAGAGCATGTCGAATATATGGAAGAAGAGATACGAAAAACAGGAAAATTAACATGCTTCTACACTGAGGTAATGCCTTAAACTATTATGATCATCTGGCATTAAGCGATAGCCTCACTACAATTGTACTTTAATTTTGTCAAAACTTTACCATAATAATTGTTAGCAGGTGTGTTTTAAATCAATACATGTATAAACTATATATTTTTGGAAACTACAGATCTTTGCCTACAAAATAGAACAAACGTTTTTTTACAGGTTCACTTATTAAACTGAAATTTACCCCACAGAAGAAAGTGTACAATAGTACACTGTATATACATAAACTGAATTTTAAACCACATAGAATACCCTTAAATATTTAAATTATTCAAGTGTAATTGCACATGATGGTGGGTAGGATGTTGAACTGTGCTCTTGATAGCAATTTTTGGCTATATACCACTGTTGCTATGGTAATGATGAAAACAGTTTGTTCATACAGTGATACACTGTAGATTTTTTGTCTATAAATACTGTTGGTAAATATATATTAAAAAATGTAACAAAATTAAACTTTGGAGCAAAATTAAACTAAAATTGAAGTGAAGCTATCTCTTAAACAGAGTAAAATCTACATGTTAACCTATTGCTGCCAGGATGTGCCGATGGATCAGAAAAATTGTATCAATGGTAATCTTTTGTTAACCCAACAGACCATTTTGGATCAGCATTTGGGATAAATTAATTTCCTATTATTATTAGGAAGGGGATGACAGTGTGTGGGCAGACCTTCAACATGTGCGCATCGATGACACCAATGGTTACTGTATTGCCTACCTAGAGGAGATTTATCAAATCAAAGCCAATGCCATCTGTGGAAAAAGAGTTGTCAGCAAAAGAAAAGCTTTTAACATTAACAGAGGTGGCAACAGCCATGTAGTCTCACAACAGGTACAGTGAATTTTGACCTGACGGTTATTTGTGTTTTCATCCAAAGAGAGGAGATAAATTTGCAATCCAACAGCTTATATCATGTACCCAATGAGCTTACAGTACTTTAATTCCATGTTTACATGTAAATAGGAAAAAGCAGATGCCTTTACACTCTAAAAACACTTGGGTCAAAATTTCCTGGTCAAAAAAAATTGTCTCAATTTGGGTCAAAATTTCTCGATTGACCCGCAGGTTGGGTCACGTTTTTGATCGATATGCTACTTGTTTTTGCTTGACCAGTTTTCTGGTCAACAAAAAGATGGCGGCCTATTTTAACATTACTATGCTATGTAAATGGCATTATCTTGAACATTTCAAAAGTCATTTGTAGCGCCTGTGCAACATTATTCTAGAACAGATAAATTACAGTAAATAGCAATAGCGAAATTATAGAAAATAGGCATAAAACTGAATTAAACCGATTAAATAGCTAAACCGTCTATGTAATAGTGGCTATCGGCTGGTCTCGGTGATTTTTTTTAAGTTTACAGTATCTGAGTTCTTCAGGGCTTCTTCTGGTTCATGCAGAACTTCTGCATGTTTCAGTTGATGGCCTTTCTAAAACTTTTCCCTTGATCTGAATAAGTCCTGTGTTTATTAAAACCGAGCGAAAGACGGTAACCGTCTGTGAACCATTCAATTTCTAACATACATGGCAGAAACATCTTTTAGGTTTTAAGATTTCGGATCCGAAATCTTAAGAGATGTATTCCAATGTAATTATAGGGTGCTGCGTATATAAAAATCCGTCAAAAGCTTGAGGAGTATCTGTGACCACAAGGGATATTGTAGTGAGTTTCTGTGGGATCCTAGGCATATTGCAGGATGTTTTTGTAGGGTTCCTGCGGGTTATTGTTGTACGTTTTAGCTTCCCGCCTTTTCTTCATGTTCTTCTTCGTCCTCGGAGTTAATAGAAGCTTAGTTTTGTCGAGTTTTTACCACTAAAGCTAGAAGAGAAAACATACTTAAAAGGTTAGTATGACTTGTGTAATACGTAAAATTTCTGCTTTCCGTGACTGCAGAAAACTATGTTTGTTTTCTTAGGAATACGATATAATAATAGCGTCGACTCAGTCTCTCGCTCGCAACAGGAGTATCGAAAGAAAGTGAATGAAAAAAGAAAATGTGAGTCAATATATTGCATTACATAACGTAGACAAGTTATGAATTAGCATTCTATCTAGATAAGATGCGCTATTTCCACTACAAATTGTGTTCTAGCTTCAAAACATTACTGATGATTACAGAACTTAGTAATTGGCTATTCCCAACGCTTGCAATACTTTGTACAGCTCTTACCATAATTTCTGCTCACGATTGAAAAAAAAAAAAACTATTAGAATTTACATTTTCCCAGCAAAACTGATGGGTATGATCTGTAGGCCGTTGACAGTTGCAGCAAAATAAAGTTCTGCTGGCCAAGCACAAAAAAAGGAGTTTGAGTATGAAATGAGTACTGTATAGTGTATGTATTTCAGTGTGTAAAATTATCAATCTAATATTACTTAAAATAAGATAATAAGACATGATTATAAATATTCAAAAGTTTATGACTAGCACACAAAATCTATTTTCATGTACCAAGTGCGTGTAATTTAGTTTTTTGCTAGCCTTTTGCCTTCTTTGACACAAAAAAGCAAGTTTTTGAGATATTCTGTTACACTTACAGCTGTGTTAGCACTTTGAGCCCGGTAGACCACAAAAACCTAGGCAAAACCTGTCAACCCAAACCTACAGTAGCTAGTTCATATATTCAGGAAAAAGAAAATATTATAAGAGAACAAAACATTATAATAGAAGTGCTGTAAGAACAGATAATGAGAAATTCCCAGAATATGGAAATTATAAATTTTATGTAATGAGATCAAAGATAGACACAACCTGCAAACAAAATGCTAATACTGTTCCAGCTATTAGCATATCCCAATCTTTCTTTTCAGCTGAGACATGGCACCTATAAACTTCCTGACATAAAAGTCCTGACCATGGAATAATAGTTCCTTTCAAATCAGAAAATACACCTTATATAAGGACACACAATAAGTCATTAATAGTTTCTTGTGCTATGCCAGGCTACATTTGTACTATATGTGGTCAAGTTGCTTCTGCAAATCCTGGTGGTTTGATTTGGCATTTGAGAAATAGGCATGCAGTTGTTTTTGGGCGAATGTTTACACAACCCATTAAATGTGGCCAAAATGGTTGCATGAGAACATTTCGTTATTCATCAGTTCTGACCAAGCACATCAAGCGCGAACATTGCGACATGATAATGGACAATAATGCCAACTGTTATAATAACGAACAAAACGAAGACCATGACTCAATTGATGGTGAACAACCAATGGCATTTGCTCCCGCTGTAGATATAGATTTGGAACTTGCCAGGGATGATGTAACAACAGCAGCTGCGGTTTCCCTTGCTAAATTGAAGGCATCCAGTAGCAAAGTGCAAGCCACTGTTGACCATGTTGTTTCAGAAATTTCTAATTTGTTTTCAAATGTTGTTGGTATTCTTAAATACCAAACTAAGCAATATCTTTTGAGCAAGGATATTGGACATGATGATGTTGGTTCCCAAGAGTTGCTAAACCTGTTTTAACAGTTCCAAAACCCATTTGAGCACTTGGAAACTGCACACCAGCAAGAAAAGTATTTTGTAAAAAGTGGTTGTTTTGTTCAGCCACATAAAATACCTTGAAAGTAAAGGGTTTCATGAGAGCTCGTTGCCCTTTTTGAACAAGAGCGTTATCACACCCGAACGTTCGGTTTTGGACATGCGCATACGATGGAAAAACACGATTTGAAAACGTTTACCAGGTCTTTTCCTAGAATGTCCCAAAACCGAACGTAAAATTCTGCTGGGAGTCCATCGATACCGGGTGATTGGTTGCTATCAATGTCTTTGACAGCCGCAAAACACTCGGGTTCGGTGAGGTCTCCCTCACACAACTCGGTCTCCCGTGGCGTGAGTTTTCTCTCGAGACTTTCCAAGAAGAAACTTTGTTGCTCTTCGTCAAGTGGTTGTGACGAGAAAAGGCCGAAATAAAAATCACACCATACTTCTGTATTCTTAGAGTGGTTCGTGCAACGGTCCCTTCCGAACGTTTTACGCCCGAGACAAGGCGCCTTCGCATTTGAGCCTTTTCTTGGTTCAAAAAGTATTTGGTCGACGCCTCTCCGTCTTCCGCCCACCTTATTTTAGCACGCAGCTGGGGCCCCTGAGCTTCTTGCAGAAGTTCGCCGGCCAGCTCTGCCTTAGCCTCTTTCAATAGACCGGAATGATTTTTATATTAATAATTAATGCGCCTTTGAATGTTTATCAACGTGGAATTCAACATTCTGGCCTTGTTCGAGTGAGCCCGCGATTTTTCGCCAGAATACTCGCGGATCAACCTTTTCATCCGGGCTTTTCCGGCACCCCACCACGACGTTCGTCGCGCCACTCTACCCAAAATCGTTCTACCTTGTAGAACGATTTTGTGTAGAGCGCCTCGTCTTTGAGATGGGAGGTGTTGAGCTTCCAATACCCCCTACCGCACACCACCCCTTTGGGTTATTCGAATTCGAGATGCACATAGGAGTGATCCGAACGAAAGAAGAAGAAAATCCCTACAGACGCGACATTACCCAGTAACCTAGCTGGCATCCAGATCATATCGACTCGCGATTTTTGCGAGCCGTTTGTGCGTTTCCACGTATATTCCCTAGCCCCGGGATGTTTGGTCCGTCAAAGATCGTAGGTACCCATGAGGTCATGCAGTTCCAGAGAGCAGTTGTAAGCCCAAGCCGAGTTAGGATTACAACCGTAACGATCGATCTGAGCGTCAACAACGGTGTTGAAGTCCCCACACAACATCACAGGGATATCCGGGTCGAGAGTTTGATAAAACGATTCAAAGAAAGTCTTACCGGGGTCTCGTTGATTCGGGGCGTAAAAACAAGTAACTTGAAATTCCGAGTTGTCACGCTTGAGAACAACCGTGACAAGGCGGCCTTCAGTGTCTTTCGTACATCTGGCGACATGAAAACAAGGCTTATAGAAAATAGCCACACCTCTGCTACGCGCAGCGCCTGGCGAGAAGACACACGAGTAGTTGTACTTGTTCAGCGGGTCAGCGGATTTTGGCATGAACCACGACTGAAACTCATCTTCGGAGGTAGAATGGGTCTCTTGCAGACACACGATGTCAGGGTCAAAACAAGAAAGCCATGACATGAGTGTCTGCCGGCTGGAAAGGGATCTAAGCCCTCGCACATTAAGAGTTATTAAAGTGTAAGTGAAAAAAAGTAATAGACCAGTTTATGACAAATAATGAAAAAATTAGCCTAAGATTGATTATCCTCACATGATTCATTGGCTCCGATGTCTTGTTCTAGGAGTGACGAGATGAAGACGACGATATGTTGTCAGTTTTGGTAGAGGCTGGTGTTGTGTTGGAGACTGGAGACGAGGTTTGACAGGAGGAATCAGTTGAAGTGGAACCATTATGAGAAGAGACAGCAACTTTTTTTGGAGGAGAAGGTTGCTGTATGGTAATGGGGGATTGACTTGAGGACGGTAAATCAGCTTAGGTAGAGGAAGACGAAGTAGAGGTGAAGGTCTGGGACGAGGAGGAGGTGACCAGGAGATGGGTAGTTTGAGTAGACGAACAGGTGGAAGTAACGGTGGAGGTAATGTTCAAAGGTATTGGTGAAACTGATTTGCGAGAAATATTAGGTAGAGATTGGTTGTCAGGAGAGTATGAGAAGTAACCATCATCAGGTGGTGAGCTAGGTTCAGGAGAAAAGAGGCAATGATATTTAAAAGAACAGCAGGAAGGCATTGCGTCGGCTTCGGTGCAGCATTGGTAGAGGTTCGGAAGTAGCCGGAAGACCAGCACATAACGAGGTTGGTTGTTGGACGAAGGTTGGATAGTCGCCATGAAGTAGGTAGACCATTGGTGGAAGCTTCCGGGACAGACAAAAGTCTTGATGACAATGGAGAAGCTGAAGGACCAAGGATTTCTGGTGCGCAAGTGCAGTACCAGCTTAGGGCGTGGCAGGTCTTGGGTGATTGGTACACAGAGCCACCGGCTTTCGCGGGTGACCCCAGTGTCTGCACACTAAAGACTCCTGTTGTTGGAATGTCTTTCACCTTACAAGATGTAAGGCTGGTTTGGCTAGCTGGGCTAGCCGGTCCGACTTCGTAGAAGGGGTAGACGGGATTAAAAACGTTAAAAACGAAATTACTATATCTATCTAAAACTGGCTGCACTAAGTACCTAAAGAAGATAAAATTAGTGCAAGGCTTGCTAAAAAGTGAAGGTGATTTGGTTATTGGCGTGAACTGCGCCCAGTTTGCCATTCGCTAACCAGTCCTTAACAAACGTTTCGCGTCGGCACTGTACCGATACCATTAAAGAAAAGGAAAGTCTGATCTTCGCCAAAGTCGTCGCCAAATTCGGCGGTGTTTTGTCGAAGGTAAACGCATTCCGCGTTAGCCAAACCCAAGGGCTGAAAACCCCTTTGGGACCCTCAGTCCACCTGGGAAGCCTAAAATTAAACATCGAGAAGATAACGACGAAATATTGCTCTTATAGGACTGCAAGAGTGGAAGAAACGAATTAAGAATACTAATGGTGAATGGACAGTGTACAAAGAGATGTTCGAGCGTTTCCCTCTGTCCGCAGTGGCAAAAAGCGTTGACATTCATATGAAATTTTTCAATTAGGCGGTCTTTTCTCGGTAGGACGCGATGGAAGATGAGCCAATTGGTGTCAACAACTGAGCAAGAAAAGCGCCAGAATGCGAGACTATCCCACATTGTACTCCAGTCGCTTGATGTTAAATTAAAATGTCCATGGTTAGCTATGCAACGATGAACATGGGTATTCTTGTTGTTGAGAACTTTATAAGCTAATGCGGTAGTACGTTTAGCTGTTGAAAAAGAAACAGTGTTTGAAACGGGGAAGGTCCATTCATTATTGGAAAAGGTGTGCTCTAACCTGCGCCAAGCCATAATAACGTGCGCATTGTCTAGAAATGCGCTTCAGGTTCAAGGCGTTAGAAATGGCCTCGTGTCGTGAAAGTCGAAATACTTTTCGAACATAGTAACTAAAAAAGGTTTGCCATCTACGATCCTCTCAATGAAAAAATCGGCGGATCCACACACAGTGCAAAGATTGTAGTTTCGTATTGAGATTGACCACGCCCAGCCCCCCTTGACTAGGCGGCAAAAACAAAGAATTGCGTTTCAACCACTCTCGCTTCTTGCTCCAAATAAAAGGAAAAATTATTGTGTTGATTTTCTTGGCGACACTCTCTGGCATAACTCTGACTGAGGCCAAGTACCACAAAATACTTAACCCCAAAATACTTACTAAAACAGCGCGACCCTTAAAAGAAAGTTTGCGCTGTTTCCACCTAACAGTCATTGCTCTTAGTTTTTCAATTAGCGGGTCCCAATCATCGATCTCTATATTAACTGGATTGGCTATACCTAACTAAATGCTATATGTAGCGTGACCCCACTGGCCGCCATGTTGCC
>JAOBAZ010167766.1:0-10583 GCA_026546875.1 Pteroeides caledonicum | reverse complement strand
TTCTCGTTCTCCCAAACTTCCACGCGTGTTTCTATAACTCGATAGAAACACGGAAGACGTTTTCTATTTCTTAAATAGTACCCAACAAGTGTTGGGCTTTAAAATGAGTGACCTGTGTTGCATCAGTTGTTTTCTTATGGAAAGTCTACCTTATGAAAAGCGTGCGGCCAGAGTGCACACTCGTCCCTCGTGTTCTAAATCACATTATAGTGAGTGTTCTAAAATTTAGAACTTTTAAAATTAATATGGCTGACATTACAATATACACTACAGTAAATACTGCATCAATCTCTTCTCAGGAATATTACATTTACGGTAAACAATGAATACTGCCGGCGTGAACAGAGTTATATACTATAGTTTATATTTATCCTTTGTTGTATGGTTATGGTGACTGGTGTGTACTGTAGTTTGCCGATATTGTTATAAGGAGCTGGTTCATGTTTTCAAGAATAATATAACGATAGACTTGATGTTTGCGGCCGTAAATATGTTTTTGGCCCGACTCAAACTCATTTTAGCCCGAGGGAAGCGAGGGTTAAAATGAGCTTGAGAAGGGCAAAAAAAATATTTACGCCCAAAAACATCAACTCTATTACTATTATTATAACTTTAAAGGGAATTTTAAAAAAAAATATGGTATTAAATATAAATTCTTCAGCGTTAAAACCGTACTCCTTAAATTTACTTTCAGCACGTGAGCTAAAATGTATTTTAGCCCGGCAAAATACACCACAATGCCCGCTAAAGTTATTATAATATACAGTATAATATATTGTAGCATTTTATATACCTAACATTTACATTGTCCTGGTTCACCAGGCTGCAACGGAATATAAACCACATAATATTCAATTCAGTGAAAGTAAAAAATATGGCATCCTTGAGCATTATTTCCATCAGGGAGACTCACATAATGTGACCAACATTTACTGTATTGCAGAAGTGGATTGGTAATGAGAGAATGAAAAGGAAAGAAATTGAAGAGACTATAGCCAAGCCAATTCTGGTCAAACAGAAGCCCCACCTGCTAAATGACCTCTAAAGCGTGCAACATCGGGTTATAGGCCTATATAACATGTTTTCCTCAAAAATCCTTGATGCAGACATCTCACTGTACAATTTCGCGTTGACGCTATCGATATCTGCACATGTGAAGATACGACTTACATCTCCCCATGTGAGGACATCATTTTTACGAGACAAGCTGGTATTTCATCCATATATATATAATAAAGTAGGAGTATCCGGAAAAAAATAAAAAAGCTCCCTCTTATTTGCACAAGATACGACTTTTTAGCATTAACTTTATTCTAGGGTTTACTACCCCTTTAATTGAACCAAATAATGAAACATAACTATAGAACGGACTATCGCAATGAGAACTACCATGTTTGTCCAAGTTAATCTGCCCCGAATATAAACCATGGGTCATAAGAACCATATAGCCGATAGGTTCGTGAATTCAGGGTTGACAGAAAATTAAAAGTTTGTTGCCTTGATATATGTGCTTAGATGAGAACCATATATAGACGGTAAATTAATGAAACCACGGCTCTATGTTGAACAATAAAAGTTCATAGATCGTGCTCAATGCTTAAGGTAGGCGTCTACCTAAAAATGAGGTCAACAGCTAATGAATATTCAATTAGCTGTAGTGTCGATAATATCCATCATAACCATAACAAAGTATATTTTAGATGAAAACTTATGATTCATAGATTCTGAAAATTATAATAAACTTTTCCTCAAAAGGTTTGTAACCCTATACCATCGTATTCTATTTGATACATCCGATGCAAAACCGGGGCACATTTGAGAAAAGATATCTTGTTGTAAATTGCTGCAATTTTTTTTTGCAGCAAAAAAATTGCAAACAAAATGTATATATATAAGTCTTGAGCAAGTCACACTTGAAACAAAAACTGGAGCTCTACTTCAATACATCTAATACACAAATGTGGTACATGAAGTTAAATTTTAATTTTTTTTACTTCCTACAAGACGGACTTAAAACCAGCCTCTCAATACATCACACACTTCGTGTGACAAGGATCGGGATCATCAGTCTATAAAATGTCTTCACCCATCTGGTTACAAAGTTAAGTCCTCAAATGGCTTGTACACAACACGAACGTTAATAAACATCCTGTGGTGAGACGCCATTACGCTCTAGTGACGAAAATGTAAACTCGTTCCCAATGATTTTCCCACGCGGACAAAGCGGCGGACGCCAAAAAATCGTGAAGAAACACGGAAAACAGTTCGCTATAAAACACTGGTCAGATCCTTCTCCAACATTTGAAGTGTGATAATTTAAAAAAAACGAAAATGCTTCTCTTGCCAAAATTTTAGGTGTACTCCCCCTTAAGGTTTTAATTGATTTCAATAATTTGAAATTTAGAATACTGCGATGACTGCCCTGGTAAACAGCGCGAAGGCTTAGTCAATAATGGAATAAATGGGAATGTCCGTGATGTTTAACCGATCGAAAATACGCCTTCAACCCAAATAGCGTTGACATGGCTTACGATAAACTGAAATTATTAACCCAATTATTAATCTGTGTTCTATAAGAATTCCTCTAAAGCAACTCGTCATATAATCGTATTTTAATTCCGTATCCTTTGCAAAAAAATTGCAAAACTTGATTTGTTCGTTTTTTGTAGCCCTTGCCACAAAACGTTTATTTCTTTGGATTGGCGTACGGCGACATCAAGTTTAAAAACGTGTAAGGGAGCACAACGACATTAGATTTAGAACAAAAATGATAAACAAACACTTTCTGGCAGCATGAATAACTTCATTTTTCCTGGTCAAAATTCAACTTTCCAGGGAAGAATTGCCCGTACCCAGGGCCTTCGCCGTCTGCGCGCAGTTAAAAAATAAACAGACCACTGCACTTAGATGCCCCGAGTGAAACAAAAGATTGGAAACACCCAGTTAGAACAAAATCGGACAATGACTAACGATAGCAACAGGAATATGCGAAGGAAAAAAAACATAGAAAGTTACGCAGCGCCGCGGTTCGAACCAGAACTAGTAATCTCCAAAGGAAAGAAATAAAACGTAAAATTTCGTTACTTTTTTTGAGAAAAAAACGTAAAGAAAAAAGTAGCTTGTTATTGAGTAGTGAAAAAGAATGTGAGGGAGCAACGTCAGCGACCTCTAAGCCATTTCTGCGAACGACCTTAACCACTCGGCCATCAAGAGCACTTGCCTTTTGGCCACAAAAAACTTGGATATAAAGCTTTTAATTGATATTCTATTGTTTTTATACCATTGTTTTTTTAATATATAGAATATTCCGGACAGCGGATTGGCTATTATCTGGCCCCATTGTTTTATTGTAAAATCCACGTGTAATTTCATGACGTACTCAACACACGGGATTGCACAAAAGTACTTTGTTTTGGTTTAGGAGACAAGATTTATCTGTTGTTAATGCCCAAAACCAAGGGTTTGCAGCTAATTAAAACCCGTTTACCTAGGTGACGGCAAAAAAGCTATTAACAACGCGTTCCTGGTAACTGTTTGGAAAATAACGCGGTTTTGTAATTTTGAAAGCAAGGTTTATTCGTGGAAAGAAGTAATTTTTCAACAGAGCTGATTGTGTAAAATATGGCTGATGCCAATGATAACACGGCTAAATCCAGTTGACTCAAACCGGGGACAAAATACATCAACCGTTCTTGATTGGAAACGGTCGTAAAAAGTGGTTTTTAGCGTTGTTGGATTTCGTGAAATATGTGTGAGCGATGCACAGGTTTACTTGTTGTCTTACAACTATATCGTGTATATTAGTTCGGCATAGTCACGTACGTAGATATCCTGACTAATATTCGACTATCGTCTGAGGAAAACGGCAGAATTGCAGTATTACTTTCTATGTAAATCCAACGCAAAACTGTCACAACAAAAATTTACGTTCTTGGATGTGCCTGTTGCGGCGTGATAATCATCGTCTGAAGTCGTATTCACGGTTAAACACTTTCTATTTTTTTGTCCCTATTTGCTGAGGTTTTGCCCAAATTGTTTACTTAAGGTGGGAGTTTACCAAAAAATAAGGTCAACAGCTAATATTCAGCTGTGGTGTCGATAATATCCATCATAACCATAAAAATGTATATATTAGATGAAAGCTTATTATTCATAGATTCTGAAAATTTTAATAAATTTTTCCTCAAAAAGTTTGTAACCTAATAGCAGCGAGTTATCTTTGATACATCCGGTGCAAAACCAGAGTGTGCTTGTGAAAAGATATCTTGTTGTAAATTACTGCAATTTCCAAATTTATTGCATTTCTGGGAAGTATTGGCATTCTGGTCTGTAATCATCAGAGAAGTTTTAAGTGTGATAAAAATTGCGGTCGTAGTGGCACTTCAAATTTGATACAGATTTTGGTACGGTAATTTTCCTTAATAATGTCAGTTTTATACAAGATATAAGAAAATTGTCTGCCATTACCCAATTCATGGAGGGGAGAAAAAGCACAGGAAATTTCAGCTTAATCCAATGATTTCTCAAGGAAACATCCTTTCTCAACCGCAAAAAATTCATGTTTTGAGAAATTTATCTTTAAAGTTTGTGACCAATATCAAATGTTAGTATCAATAATTTATACTCCAATTCACATAGAATTTAGTCATCAACTGTTATTAGTTCTGTTCATCAAAAGCCTCTTGACCACTAAATCACCCTTTAGCTTACGCCAAAGCCTGTTCTTGTTGAGTTTTTCGTAAGTTAGACGCCAGTTTTTGCTATAAACCATGACAAACTAAACATGATATGAAAGCTGTTGATATAGGTTCTGATAATACAGTTTATATTATCAACAAAATAAATAAGAAGTTCAGAAAAAAATCATAACGGCCACGACCGCCTAGTTCAAAATGGTCGAATGTTTGGAGCTTGATCGGTTGCAATGGAAACACACACCAGAGCTTGCCAAGAGGGGTACAGCCTGCTATTCAATTCATACTAGGACCGTAATACATGATGGGATACATTTTTAAATTTCGACAGCACCCAACATAGCCCCACCAAAAGCAACAAAATATATAGAAGTCGCGGGCAACTCACACTTCAAACACTTACAAACACTGGAGCTCTACTTCAATACATCTAATACACAGATGTGGCACATGAAGTTTAATTTTAATGTTTTTTACTTGCTACAAGACGAACTTAAAACCAGCCTCCCAATACTGCAACGACTTTGTCACCAGAACGGCAAAAATACGACACAGGTCGTGTTTTAGTTCTATTACACGCTTTTTCGTGTGACAAGAATCGCGATCATGAGTCTTTATGATGTCTTCACCCAACTGGTTACAAAGTTAAGTCCTCAAATATCTTGTACACAACACGAACGTTAATAAACATCCTGTCGTGAGACGCCATTACGCTCTAGTGACGAAAATGTAAACTCGTTCCCAATGATTTTCCCACGCGGACAAGGCGGCGGGCGCCAAAAAATCGCGAAAGAAACACTGAAAGAGTAAATAGTTCGGCACAAAACACTGGTAAGGTCCTTCTCCAATGTTTGAAGTGTCATAATTTAAAAAAAACATGCTTCTCTGGCCAAAATTTTAGGTTTACCCCCACCTCAATTACAATATTGTGTTCACTCTCACAAATTTTAAAAATGACTTGATGATCAACCTTAGTTAAATAATGGCAGTTGTCAAACAATTATTTACCTCAGTGTCGTTGAATATTGGGGATATCTTATTGTTATTAGAAGTTACTGTCGCAAGGGGAGAGCTGGTGGCGGCGTTAGGGAATTGGAACACAACAACTTCATTTACAGTTGTAGGCCCTGGCTTCTCTTTCACATCATTCGAAAGTCTCAACAACAATGTGGCATGATCTAAACATATCAGCATATCATCTAAACAAACCAAACATTGACTTCATGATTTTGTTCATATATTTTAGCAAGCTGTTTTAGACAGGGCAAGTAAAATATGTTCAAATAAAACATTATCAACATAATATAATTCCAGAATTTACCTTGGAGTCGAGCTGAGGCTGCTCTGGCTTTTACAGAGCTATCATACAATCCAATTCTGGATCTATATATTTCAAGTGAGATTGACATCTTTACTGTCTGGTGTCTGCACGCACAACAAATAATAAAGTTCGAGTTGTAGTTCAATAGCACACACAAATTACAAATGAGTTCTGGTTGTGGTATAGCACGCACAGCAAATAATATTTAATAAATAAGTTCAAAACGTGTACTAGCACTGTGCAACAATTTGTTGTAAATTAGTTCAGGTTGTGGTATAGCACACACAACAAATGAGTTCATCAAGTTGTGGTATAAACCACAAACGGATCAGTTCAAACTCAACGGCTTGCAAAAAAAATGCGTCGAAAAAGTAAAACTTCAGTTTTGTACTTACTGTACAACACGAGGCAGGTTACCAGAAGAACTTGGTCAATCGCAAAATGGCGGCTCTACGCGCGCACGAGCATGGCAATTAGGATACACAGTCTATATTAAGGCAGATTTCCATTCAGTGCAAAATGTCGCTCGATCGACTTTTTGCGATCGATCACTTTCTTTTGAAATGTGTCTTCTCAACCACATGTAATGAAATACGTTCCACTTGATTGCTAGCAATTCAATGGAAATCCGCCTTTAAGTTACTTTCGCCATCGATCGTACAATCCCGATCGCTCGGGGCCGCTATACCTGCGAACAGGTGTTGTGTAACCCAGTGATACCAGCGGCCACTGACTGAATGACCAACATACGTGACCGCTGTCAAGAAGAGTGTGCTGGCTCGCTGCGCTTGCCAGCAATTATGTTAATGTTGGGGGATATCTTTAATTACAATATTTTGTTCACTCTCGCAAATTTTAAAAGTGACTTGATGATCAACCTTAGTTTAAATAATGGCAGATGTCAAACAATTATTTACCTCAGTTTCGGTGAATATTGGCGGATATCTACATAAACGCTGCGCATCTCGATTGGTAGACATTCCCCTGTTCAGCGCCACTTTGAGTACTTATAATAATTGTTTTCCATATCGCACCAGGAGACGCCAATCATTCAATCATCTTTGTAACATCGTATCGTTGATGTTATAACTCTATGTTTGGTCCAGTAATGTTAAAAAGCACATTAAGCGTTGCCGGTTTAAGCTAGATAAAAGATGCGTACTGATATATCTCTAGATATTTATTTTTCTTCTGCTTATTGTGGACTTTTTTTTAGTTAACTGACAAATCGACATTTAGTTAAAATAGTTATGAAAACTAAAATACTTATAAAGTTGTACAATTGTAAAAATTGTTCCAGCGCTACATGGTTTTGACAAAAGTGCCAAGCCAAATAAGAGGAAATTCGGAGTAGACTATTAATTTTCAGTGAATTCTTTATTGGTTATTGGGGAGTAATCCCAAAACTGGGCCCATATTGGTTGCACTTCTTTTTTCCTCCAGTATCGAAATCCCAACACTATCAGAAACACAAAAAGCGATGCAAGACCAAACGATCGAAATAACCAAGCAAATCCATAATGGGCAACAATCATGCCACCAAACAGTCCTCCAATTCCATGTCCCAAACCAGTATGGGTTGCATGCAACACCCCTTGCAAGGTTGCTCCAATCTTTGGCGGTGCACCAATGTAGCTCACCATAGCTGCCCACGCACAGGACGTTGAAATGCCAGAAAGTGATTCGATAGGTATAGCAATCCATGGCGATTCCAGAAACGAATACGCAAAAAACATCAAAGCATTAGTGACAAGTGCAGCGTATATTATTGGAAAGTAACCATACTTGGAAATAACTGTTGGTGAGAGAAGGTAAAATATTACCCTGGAAATACTCTGTACAGTGGATGTTAGAAGAAGAATCAATGGTGTAGCGCCTACGTGAATAAGATGTACGTATATAAATGAGAGGGATAATCCATGAGCGAGACCAGTAAACCATACAAGGAAAACAAAAATAGAATACTCGATATTTGCAAAGTATTTGGTACACTTGAGAAGTGAACAACCACTTGCGTCCTTTCCCTCGTACTCGCGGAAATGAAATTTAAGCGTTGAAAGCAAGGACATTAATAAAAAAAAACAGCAAACGAAGAACACTGGGCGGTATTTATGCACCATTTTTTCAGGACAGCTTCTTATCTCGTTGTCCAAACTAACAGTGAAATGTAGAATACTTCCGAATACAATAGACATTAAACCAAAACCTAAAGATCCCCAAGCACTTTGATAACCGTATTTGTAGGGTTCTTTCTTCAAGTTTTGTAAAGTAGCCGTGTCGGCTAATGAAAGAATAGGAGCTCCAATAAATTCAACCGTGATTGTCATCAAGAGAAGAATCATGAATATTTGCCCTTGCACTTTCCGTAGTTCAGGAGGTATGTTTTCATCCGTTTCCCAGTCATATACATCAAGAGGCCAGGAGTTCTCACTGGCAATATCAGGAGAATATTTCCAATTGTTATCGATGACCCTTCCTGTCGCAGTTAGATTATCATTATCATAGCTAAAATCAACATTGTTAGTATTACTTTCGAATTCCGCTGCATACCTATGCACAGCTTCGTGTAATTCGTTAGTGTAGTCTCTTGTATCCAAATTCTGAACTACCTCAGCGATGTCACTTTCTTCATTTCGTTTATGTTTATCGAGTTTTGTCCTGCGTTTAAGAGCGTCATGTTTCGTATTTATCAACAATTCAGGTTTTCGTTTATTGATGAGCGTATTGTTTACTTGTAACACACCGCTAGTCATGTTTGTACGATTCATCCTGGCAATACCACAATTTCTCGGTACACCGCTAACGAATGTTACGGAGAAATAAACTACGATGTAAAATAAAAGCCCTCCGTATAAGAAGCTTTTGTATCTGTTGAACGTATCGGCCAGGCTGCCAAGAATAGGAGCACCAAACAATTGACAAACTGGTCGAATTCCCATGAGTATGCCGATTTGGTGATGACCAAGTAAAAGTGATTTTTTATAATAGAGTGGAAGGTAAGCGAAAAGAGCCATGGCAGCATGAAAAAGAAAATAAAACAATCGGTAGATATTCATCTCAGGTTCTGTGATCCAAAATCTCCACGTACGTACAAGGAAATTGCTTTGCTCCTTACTTTTAGAATCATTCTTCTCATCGGGAAACAGTTGCGATGTATCAATGTTGTACGACGATTCATAGCCAGGACGTGGTCTTTTAAACGTAATTGGGAACAGGTTACGGGGGAACGAAGACATGTTATAACTATTTTTTAGATAACAACCACATAATTCCCTGTCAAAGACATAGTTATGAGTTGTTAATGAACCGCACTTCGTAAGTCACGGTTCACCAAATGTTGCGAAATTTGCATGTCGAACACACTTAAAACATCGTTCGGGGATTGGTACATTGTTGACAACCTATATATAGCTGCACTGATCAGTCATGTGTCGCGATACTGAAAAGAACAACGCAAGTATAATGAATTAATCAGCTACCAACCGAGAGAATTCGGTTTTGAACAATACCACTGCACAGCTGCATGCATTGATTACTTAATTTATCATATATACGTGGCAAAATATCATTAATAATCGCAATTCTTTAGCAATACGAAACCCATTATATATAAGAAGCACATAAGTCCTAAGTGTAAACATGGAATTTAATTTGCTTGAATATTAAAAGCTATTTAGATAGGCTAAAAAATTAGGGCACCGTCTGCTCTTTTTATTAACTTGTTATTAGCTGCAACCTCTTTTTCAATGTGTATTTGGTGATTTTGAATGACTTTTCTAGCTTGAAAATTGTCACAAACATTTTTCAAACATGGATATGCTTTGGAAAATGTAACATTTATAAGATGATCAGATATAGCGTCTACGTAGTTTGTGTGTATTAAAAATAGACAATTAATGTTTAGCAATGTAATAACAGAATAATTTGGTTAATAATACCTGTATTATACAAAACAATTTTTATGCATTCGACATGCATGTTTCAACATAATCATGAAGTATTTCAGTAAAAGAGACCATACACGTATATACGGATATACGTAAGTATAAGTATATAGTATAGATATAGAGCGGGAGTATTGAGATCCGCAACGAGAACAGTTAATATAAAGGTGTTTGCAAATGTGAGTTTTTATCCATTCCCTTTGCGACAACGCAATTTATTGCGTTCTCGCAAAGTATAATGGTATCAAATTTAACAATTAGGCAAAGAATCCAAGTTGTATATGAGCAGATAGTCAACCAGGGCGCAGCCCGATTTGACTATCGCTCATAGGCAACAAGGACGGTTGTCTAATTGTTTTAGTATACATTCAGTTCCACACCGCAATTAGGTCTGGTTTGTTGATATTTTTCCTAACCGTTGTCTATCACGGAATAGACAACGGTTGAGTAGCCAATCAGAACGCAGGATTTGTAATGACTGTATACTAAATATATGATATGTATAGGATAGACAATGGTCACGTGGGATCAGTGGGATATAGACTCCCGAGAATTAGTTAGACGAACACGAGGGCCGTAGGCCCGAGTGATTGTCTAACTAATTCGAGGGAGTCTGTATCCCAC
>JAOBAZ010167765.1:0-18226 GCA_026546875.1 Pteroeides caledonicum | reverse complement strand
TCTATATACAGTGACGGGGAAAGGACACTTTGAGGAATCAAAAATTCAGTTAAATGTATTACCTTTGACATTAATAAGACGATCAAAAAATCTAATTGGTTTGATTTTGAGAAATTGAGACAAATCTTTTACACCAACCTTCAAATGAAAGAACGTTTTAAAAATTCTTGAGCAATCTATTCGATATGGAATTAAAGTATAGTCACAACGTGAGCATTAACAATTTTTATTCTAATTAGGTCCAAGTATTGGTTGATTTTCATTGATTTTGGACCACGTGAAATATTAATCATCTTTAGTGTCTATCTTTTGAGTGTTTTATCGAAACTTCTGATGCTTTTCTAAATTTTATTAAAGGCACATAGTCACGAACCACGTGATAGACAGTGTCTCTTCCGTAGCTGTTATTCTAATAACGCGGCTGCAAATTTGCAAAAAGTGAAAAGCAAAGAGCATGGTTCAACACTAAAAGGGATACGATATTTGAAGATAAAAGAGAACAAGACAATTTAGACAACGGACAATTTGAAATCACTGACGAATATTTTTAAAGAATGATTGTGTGCCTTTAACTGTATTGCCGTCGTCGTCTTGGCTTACGCAAAGTCCCAACAAATGCAAATAGCGCAGATAACACAGACAGTATAAAGGACGAACACAAAATACAACCTGTAAACAACGCAAAATACGCAAATGGCGCTAAAAATGCAAATAGCGCCGACAACGGAAAAAGTGAAAACTGTAAAATATGGCAGAAGCCCAAAAAATGCCTCACCCTGAAAGGGTTCCTATCTCCAACTTGCAAATGTTGATGTATATGAAGTCGAAGATCCGTTTCAATTTGTCGACAAACAGGAGCAAGAAAGTGCTAAATAAATGGTAAGACAATAAATGAATACATTTATCCCTGGTTGTAGCCATGAACACATTCTGATAGTTCACCTCTTCGAAATGTTTTGATATTTCTTGATCAAACGTCTGGAGGAGTTGTTCAGGAGGATCATGTCGAGCTTGTTTCAAGGGGAGAACACAATCACGAAGAGCACTAAACATATACTGACAAAAAAAAATAAATCACAAAATTGGCCATTTTTGTGGCACGACAAACTGATGCAAGACTTCGTTTGAAAACTTTCTTGTATTAATTTACATACATGAATTCTCTGAGCATCTGTGACTTTTTCTACCACATCATCAAGATAAGTTGGAAATATTACCTAAATATGATAGACATAGTTTAGTCCAAACGTTTCAATGGACCATTCAAAGTACTTTGTCACTAAACAATGTATTTTTACGTTACCCTATGCCAGAACAAGAAACTACAATCGCACGCTTCCTTTAACTTATTTCGAAGTTCACAAATTGTTTCCAGTTTTTTTAAAGTTGACGTAAGGTTGCTCAACTCTTCATCTTTAAATGTTTTCTATAAATAACGATCTTTTTAGCTTTATTGTAAGTAAATAAATAAAGCACAAAGAGTTCACTAAAACCTACCAACTGACTGGCAACATGAAGACCCAGTTTTGTTACTAAACGTCTTTCTCGCGTCCCTGAAACAGAAAAACTATTAATTACAATTATTTAAAATACTTTTCCAAAAACTTCCAACCAACTTTTTGTAATCAAAATATTTTCTTGACCAGTATCTTCAGCTCCATAAAGAAGCTATTTGAGACCGCCAAATGTGTATACAGAGTTATAAATTATAAGTGGCTACGGTACAGTATCATTGTCGTCAGCTACAAGGTGTAAAAGTGCAGTTAACACCAGTTTACACACCGCACCTTGTCTAGATTGGTCAACAAAAAATTGCTCTTGCTACACTTACCCATTCCATTCAGTGCGTTTTGAGCCATCAGCAATGCGGCCATGACATCCTGAAGAAAGATAAACTATGGTTTGATTTTTCATCTAAATATTTGACATTTGACATCACGAGAATTTCTTAAAATTTCATCACAAAAATATAAAATTTACGTTAGAATATTTTATACAACTTTTTTAAACATTTACCAATCGTTTATGGGTATACTTCTTATCAGCGGCAACTCGTATCTATCAAGATAATACTTTATGTAAGTTCCAAATTCCAATCAAAAAAAAATCTTGCATGTACAGTAAACGCAACAATGGCATATTGGAATTATTAAAAAGATTATTAAAAATTTTAACTTTCTTTTCCCTGCTTCATTCTTCAAAAAAAAACTTTTCTGTGCTGTGAAACCATGTGACGTCACACAATGCATCATGAATAAGTTCATTTAAACCTCTACACATCCTGTATTCTATACGCAATACATACAAAAGTGATTGTGTTCACTAAAAACGAACCTATTTTGAGGTGTCATATCTCATTATGCAAAAACTTTCAAGAACGAAACACGAAAACGTAAATTTGTAATGAGACAATAAACATTTTTGTTTCATATGGTTTTAGTCAAAGTAAAATCTGTTAAGAGGTCGTTTGCGGTCGCTACTGTGGCATGTTGGTTAAAGCGAAAACAATTTTACTATTTATGGCGAGCTATTCTCTCTGGAATGATTCCCTTTATTATTTCTTCGCTGCAGTGATCAATTCTCGACAATTTTACTTATCAAAGAAAAGGTGTGGATCAGGAGTAACGTTAATTCTTAGAGCGAATTTTTACCTTGACATTTTCAATAAAAGACAAAGCCAAATAAGACAAATATTGAATAATATGAGTAAGACTTTCAGCGATAAACATACTACGACGATGGAAAGTGTGTTCAATAGCCTAAAAATATATCAAAGAATTAATGTTAATTATCAATTGTTTATATTAATTGATAATTCTTGATTCTTAATTTTTTAATTACAAATTAGTAATTACAAACTAGATATTAGTAGGTCTAATTAGTAATTTAGTAATTAGAATTAACTAATTAGCAAGAAGTAATTAGTAATTAGTGATTATTAAAATTATCAATTATCTTTTTCAATTATCAATTATTATTTATTAACTATCAATTATCAATTATTATTTACTAATTATTAATTATCAATTATTAGTTACTAATTATTAAATAATAATTATCAATTATTAGTTATTAATTATCAATTATCAATTATTAATTACTAATTATTAATTATTAACAACAAAAAAGTTAGGATGTAATAAGAACTATATTAAAGTATGATTATTCCCTTTAAAAATATATTACCTTTAAAAGTTCAACAAGCTTGCAGAGAGCAAGAACTGTTCCTTTAGTCATTGGCATATTTAATTCAAGATGAAGATTCATTACTGTTTTAACAACATGACTTATTGAAGAAGAATATAAGATGCCCTAAGAGAACAGATAATGTTGTCAAATATTAGCTAGCATATATTATCTCCACCACTAGTACTGTACAGTATATAAATAAAATAAAATAAATAAATAATAATTAGTTTGTAATTATAACTTATTAATTTATTTTACCTTAATAAGTAATGTGCATCGAGCCATTAAGTTCTCTGTCAGGTTTGTTGTTTTGGATATGGAGGATTCCATTGATACCATCCAAGCACTTACTTGTAGGTTCCAATTTTGAGCATCCCTAGAAATGTTAAAAGGCAGTACAAGGTAATGGTACCATACTTACTTGTACTTCTCTTCAATTTGTTTTTAAGGAGTTGCTAACGTTTGTTAGCAACTCCTTAAAAACAAATTGAATTAGATATTTCAAAAAGCATATCGTAGCTGCAACTCCTTAAAAACAAATTGAAGAGAAATATTATTGTACTGTACTCATATGTGGTATGGCATAGTACATGAACAATTGAATAACCATAGCTATACAGTGCACTATTATTTCTATGACCTTCTAAAAAGTTGTAAAAATAAATATTACAAAACTATGTAAGGTACAGTTAATAACTTACTTTGCTAAGTTTTGTCTTGTTGTTATCAAATAATTTTCTCTGGCAGATGATACTGCTGCTTCTAGTTTCCTGTCAATAATCTTTTGCAGTTGAGGGACTTTTGATTTAAGGAAATCATTAGGGAAAAACATAATATTTGCAACCAAATGAATTGCTGGTACCTATATAAAACACAATATCAAAACTATTGCTATTAGTAAAAAGAATACAGTATGTGGATGTCTTTTACAGCAAAGCCCACCACTGACTAGTTAACACAAGACATTTATAGATGTGAAATCTCCTTTGTATCAATACAGTGCAATTGTATAATGAATACAATGCAGTGGTACGTGCTGGTGTGTAGAGCAGCCTGCTGAAATGCAAAGTAACATAACACAAAACACAGCACACCATTCAAGTATTATAGCTCAGCTACACTACAATGCAATGTACTGTACAATGATGGATCACAACGCCTCTCAAGAAACCAAAACACCAACCTTTTTATGGACTTCCCACATCTGTTTAGTAAACTTCTTATCTACTTGTCTAAAAATCTGAACAAACAAACCATAGAGACCAAGAAAACCAACAAATGTCTGTCTTTGATTAATCTCACCACTTTCCCCTATATTAATAACAGACATGAATTAGAAGCCATAGTATGCTGAAAGATTAACATGATAAGCAGTTTTACAAGAAATAGCCTACTAAATTAATTTAATGAACTCCTAACCCAGTTTTGGTTCAATTGTGGCAAAAATGGCTTGAAGGTTGTACTGTAACTCATCAAACAATCCACGATTTGCTGTAATTGGGATTTGATTGGTGTCATATATCTGTTTTATACAGTTCTATAATGTAAGATAAAAAAAGCAAATTAAATGCTGTAAAAAGTCATAAAAGTAAACTACCAGGTATTATAGTATGCTACTTAATCACAATTTAAAATTTGGCAACATACCCAAATGGGTTATTAACCAGTTGAAAGCAAAACCAGCTAAAAATGACCCTTAACAGATTTCTACAGTACTACCAGACTATTTTCATAATGGTGAAACTGCCTGGTAGCAGTGGGGTTAAATAAAAATGATACATGCTTAATTAACTAAAAGTTTTATTAGTGAGAGCTTTCTTACATACATCATATATCAAACCATCCAAGACATGGCATTCAATTTTCAATATCCATTTTTCCAAATGTTTCAGCTTACTTTCATCAACACTGAACACACCAGGATTGTGTTGCACTGACTTTAACATCCTGAATAATAGGTTTTTTGGATCAGAATATTATAACTATACTTAGTATATTAATCTATTTTTTGTCAGTTTTAAAGCAATGGATGCACAGTGTGTTGTTTGAATGATATGACTGAGAGAGGCAAAACAAGAAGTAAAATTAAGAAAAAAGATGGAAATTAAGGGTACACTGTACTGGCATGTTGTGAAAAAAAAACAGGTTGAGATAATCAACTAAAAAGGTTATTTCCCACATAGCGGAGAGTGCACCAGAGACTGAGGAAGTCCAATGATGTCATGTAGTTAGGTAGGGTGGGGAATGACAAGTGAAGGTGCAAAACAGCTTTGGTCAGTAGGAAAAACTGTTGATATAGAGGGTGGGGCACCTGCTGACCCTGTCATACACATATATAAAAGCTAAGGACATAAAATAATGTGTTTATTGTAAATCAGCTAGACTAGAATCAAAGAAGATTATGGTATAAAGTTACTTTATTGTAATAGTGTTTAGATGGCCTGATCAACAAAGGCATTGGCCATTATCTATATGCGTAGTACTTGTGTTACAATATTTTATAATCAACCTTTTGTATTGTTTCCAGATTTCATGAATTCCTGAGCACTCGTTCATAATTTCATCCAGTGTTATTAAAACGGCCAACAAATCACCAAGATGTTCAAAAACAGTCTAATATGTCAATAAAAATGCATACTGTATTTTACTGTTTTAGAGTAGTCTAGCGCAGTTCTAAAAGCAATGAATAATAAAGTCACATAAAATATTTGCACATATAACTACCGTAAGATGGACACCAGATACATCAAGCACTTTAGGACCTTGCCTAAAATAAATATTTGGCATGCTAGAACTATATTTATACAACTTTGATATAGTTCGATTAATTGAAATTTAAGCAAAACCAGGTGAGAGGTTTGCTTTTAATAACTAACCCTGTCTGGCATTAGATAGAATTTGTAAAATCTGTTAAGTAGATGAATGCATGTGGTGTATGCTTTAATAAGATAGTATTTAACCGTTTATAGCCCAGACTTTCCACATTGACAAGTAAAATCGTATGGCGTTAGACAGAGTAAAATACTAAAGGTGGCCAACGGGCTATAAAGGGTTAATAAGATAGTGTTTAACCCTTCATAGCCCAGACTTTCCACATTGACAAATAAAATCGTCTGGCGTTAGACAGAGTAAAATACTAAAGGTGGCCAACAGGCTATAAAGGGTTAAAAGCAAGGCATTGATAATTATAAATAAAATTAACAAAGTGTTGGTAAAGTAAAACAAGTTAGGGTGTACCATAATAAGTTTGCTCCTTGGCATATTAATGTATACATAGCTAGATCATACCTTGCATAGAGCAAAGACAACTGTTGTAAAACATGTTTGACAACGTCATTGACTCTACTTACAAAACTGGATATTTCCTAATAAGAGACAAGTTTCAATATATTACAGTAATAATAATTTAAATGTTAGCAGCTGCAAACTTAATCCTATTAAAACTAAAGAACTTTTGGTTGTAAAAGACTTGACTCACTTCAAAATTGTTTTCCACTGCAGAGAAGTGTGGCTCCCCTCCAAGAATTATATATAATACGACTAACCTATTTGTCAAAATTGTTTCACCCCATCCTAAATTCTAGCAATGTGTGACCATGTACTCTTCTTGTGGGTTGTGAGGTTGGCGAGGTCACAAAATTTATGGTTGCACCCCTGCTACAGACTTGTCCACTCCAAGTAAAAATATAGAAAACATTCCTACGTAATATAATGGTAAAACCAGCAAAAACTGTAGTTATTTACCTGTAATAAGGGCAGCAAACGTCCAAGTTTCACTTGGGCATCACCCTCTGGTAATGTTGTATCAGATACTATAAAGTCAAAATAACTTAATAATACAGAGCAATGTATGCACATGTACTACGCAGTGCATCAATAATACATTATTAACAAAGTATACTATACTATTATCACATGTCAAATACAGAACTTTATACTGCACCATTTCATACTGATACTCCTGATAAATGTATAAAAATTATGTTTTTATACTTATAAAGAATCAGCTCTATACATGTAAAAATTTAAAAAGATGTTTAAAAAATGCATCAATAGTCTATAAATTGTTACACTACCTGATTCTTCAAAAAGCAATAGAGGATAATAAAACTTATTTTCTGCCTAAAATAATAAAATTTTTCAATGATTAAAAAATATTCCACATACCCCCAGTAAATATAAAATATCAAAATTATACCTCACGTTTCAATTCACTAATTTCTGAACAAAGTGCAGAAAAAACCATCATCACTTTGTTAAACACCTTAGAACATAGAAAATTAATATTAATGTTTCAATGATATAATAATACTGTGCATAAAAAACACATCTTGAAATGTACATTTGTTAATATAAACACAACAATTATTACCTTATTGTCAGTCTTGATTAATTCATTTAGCTTAGCTTTTTCATAATGTAAAACCTGTATGAAAAATTTATAAAAAAGTTCTATTTTAATTTTCAGTTTTTTTAATTTGTGATTAACATGAATTTATATGTCCTACCTATTTACAAGTTTTTTCTAATATAAATAAATATTTTTTTACCTTTATTGCCATGATATTATGTGTCTAAAGTTAGTTATAAATGGTTAAGTGGTGACAAAGTATGTGACATGCAAAAGTGACAAATACAAGGCTTTCTATCTTTCATCTTTTTATCTTAATTATTTGCAAAAAAAACATAGAAGTATATGGCTAGTTTGTTATATCAGAAATTTGTTCACTTAGTATTATAGCTATAGTTTCTTGAATAAACACTGGCAGTACTGTTTCCACAAAAAATTTGCATATAACTTTTTCAAAGAAGGACGGTAATATTTGATCCCCTCTTTGGGGCAAGCTATTGAACAAAATTTCTTTCCATAGTGGAAACCCTGGCCACAGGATAATTAGTATAACCAAGTCATCCCATTTTTCAAAGGTACTGGATTGGCCATTAATTACCTAATTAGGGTACAGAGTGTTACATTTAATATTCACACACCCTCATAAATTAGATTTTTGGGAGAACAGGTATAACAAAAAATGTTAACTTCTGAGAGAGGCTAAGTATCTGCATGTTTTTTTTATGGGAAAATTTTGGAAGCCTAATTCACAGGAGGGGTGGATATTAAATGGAAGATCAAGCTCAATTACAAGCTGAGGTTGGTCTATTCTTATATCAAATTTTTTCAAGTTTAGAGTTTAAAGTAGTTAACTGGACACCTACATCAACAAGATATGGAGAACGTTATCTAAACCATATGATAATAAAATATGTTTTCGTTTGTGAACAGTACTATCAGTGACGTAATATAGCAGGAGCAATCACATGACTCAGTTTACTGTAAACAATGATTCAATGAGTTAGCTATGCCCAAAAATAATAAATGTTTTACGCCATTTCTAATAAAAAATCCAAAACTTAGCGCGTACCTGCAGTTCAATGGGATCAAGTGAGAAGTCCCAAGACTCTCCAACCCATTCATCCAAAGCATCTTCAATGCCTTTTAGCTGCGTTGCATATTCCTCCAGAAATTGGCCGTACTTACGGAGTTGAACTTCACTTACAATTTCTATTTTATAAAAGAAACAATAAATAATATGCTGCTGCATTAGTTTCAAACAAAGTACACATTTTCCTTACTTATTGAGCCGTCGTTAAACGCATCATAAGCCCAATTTTGATCTACTTCAGCCGCCATCTTCCGGCTAGTTGAATTATGTTGACCACGACCGTCTCCGATATTGTACCGAAGATGTAACGAAGTGTTGAGGTCTTTTGGCGGGAAGTTTTAAATAGTAAAATTATTTATTATTTTTAGTTGTGTACGAAACATTTATTAATTTTGTTAATATTTAATAGCAAACATCTTGGTACATTTTAGAAATTGTTCTCGTTCGTCAACGTTATCAGAGCTTAAGTTATTTTAAGAAATGAACTGGGTTGGGGGCATCAGGTAGATGAAATGTAAAATGTTACTGCTGAATGAATGTTTTTTTTTTTAAGATGACTGAATACTAAAAGTTTCATTTCAATATTTTTCCAGAAACAGAATAAAGGTAAAACATGAAAAGAAAATACAAAAGGTAAACAAACTCTTTCTGTAAAGTCACTTGCAAATATCATTGATTCATTTTAGTTTTTTGGAAACGCTTTACCTACCTTTTTAAAATCCTGTTTTAAATTTTCTAAGGAATTCTTTGAGAGACAGAGGTTACAAAAAAAGTTAATGGCTACAAAACCAACAAATTCAGACTCATCTAACAGCAATGCCTCAGAGAAAACTATTAGCCAAGATTTACTGGCACTTAAGGTTATTATGAAAACTCACGACAAACCATTAAAAAGTACGTACTTAACGATTCAAAACTCACATAATTTTCAAACTCTCTGCCCAGGTCTCAAAATGAAACGTTTAGTCAGCAAGACCAATTTACCACAACTGCCATCTGTGTCAGCATTCCGGAAGTGCTAAGAAGTTCCCCTCTATTTGTAACACTGCAAATCACTTTTAAAACTATATTATAATTTTTCAGTACTACCATCATAAGGACTAAACCATTTGTCACCACAACACACCATCAGTACCTCCAGTATAATGTGGTTATTATTAATGCAACCAGTATGTTCACCACCAATACCACTACTGTTTGTACCATCATAAAACGTTCACAGTTCTGTTAGTACCACCCCTACTAGTATTATCAGGCTTGGTACTTTCACTCCTTATAAAACTATTTCAGTGCCATCTCTTAGCTATGGTCTTTGAAGTTACCAAAGAGCATATCAGTACAAAGGAATGGGTACTTAATAAATAGCCCGGAAATTGGCACAAGACTGGTACTGTTAGCTGGCTAGTACATTACCAGTAGCTAGTTCCACCATGAAACTATCTAAAACTAATTAGTAATTCACGAGACATACCTGGTGAAGACTTTACATCCAGTCCTAGGACTGAATTAATTTTGATCCAGTTCTAGAACTGGATCAAAATTAATTCATTGCAGAAATCATTCGTTTTAGTTGTTATTCCAAGTCCCCCTGTTCGTACTGGACCAGATTCTAAGTCCGCGCAGTCAGTTTGATCCAGTCCAAGGTGAATCAAACTGCGCAGACAGAAATCTGGTCCAGTTTTTAATGTCGGATTCGAAATATTACGTAAAACCATGACTACTTTTTTCAGGAAAACATGAGTTTCGCCAACCAACAAGAATTGATTTAAACCGGCCAAACTATTTCCAACCGAAAAAGTTTAAAACCGAAAAAATTTTGGACTTGCCAATGTCTTGCTCAGCTCCGCCTTCCAAGTTAGCATTTTCAAGTGCATTAGACCCAAAGCCGCTTTCATCATCTTCAAATATACTCTTGGCGAAACAAAAGATTGCAAAAAACACTGAATCATTCTTCTTACAAAACCTGCCAAGCCATTTGGGACCAAAAAAGTTCGAAAATGAAGATATTCTGAATATGCCAATGTCGTATCCAACTACACAATCGAAAATGAAATTCCCAAACATTCTATGTCCAAAGGCGCAACCAAGACCTTTAAATTTCCCTTTAAGAGAAAGTATTTCAGAAAACAAAGAGTTACTTGATAATAATCTGTCAACGTCACCTCCAGTTAAATTTTCTAACTTGGACAATACAAGTGATTTAGGCCTGATAGCATTAAAGGGAGCTTCAATTTCCTCTTTGGATAACGAAAAACACATTCCGGGAAAAGTAAACGCCAGTCCAGTTAAGATGAAGAATTCCAAGAATGCTAAAGATTCTCAGAAATTTGAGGACTCTCAGAATCTCAAATCATCTATTCCGAATGAACAAGTAAAGCGATTCACATCTTATCCAAGCAACGATATCACAAACAAGTTTAAGTTTCCGAGAAACGAAGAGACGCGTAATAACAAAGTGATCTCGCAACACAGATATGAAGTAGCACAGGTATTATTGTTCTTATTTCATGTATTTAAAATTTCCACATAACTTACAATCAAAAAGTAGGTAGAATCCATAATCAGCCGACAACTTAAAAAAATATAAGACAAAACAAATTCCGAAAAGGACTGTCATCTCCTAAACTCAATATTCGAGCTAATATTGCCTTGCTCTTTTTAACTCGAAAGTTTAAGAAATGAGTTCCTTTCGGAATTTGTTCTGGCTTACATTTAAAAGTAGGTAGTTTTCTCGAAAAATACAACTGCTTTGTGGTCAGAGGCGGTAAACAGATAATCAAAAAAATAGGTATTATCTGTGATAATCACCTGTTCATTATGACGCTAATTTTAAAATAAAACGGTTGACTAATAAGATATTTTGTTTTAGTCACCATTTATTCCATTTGCCGCACCAGCTCCTTATTCATTAACTGCAAGAACTGTTCCAGCCTTCAAGCAACATTACTGGGAAAAAGAGTTTTTAAAAGCCAAAGATGAATTCAAAAATAATTCAGGGTATAATAACACGTCGACAAATTCTGGATCAACATGGGTACAAAAACATGATGTTATCCATGCTATGACAAATTTCCACAACGTCAAGCCAAATGGGCAACAAGATTATTTTATCCAAGAGGCTAATGGAAGATCAAAAGACATGTGAGCATAAAATTCCTAGCGCGGAAACTAAACGAAAATGTTTTGTTCTTGTCAACATGTAATTAACAATTGCAATAACACATTTAAAGTAAACGATAAATTTTTTAATGTAGACATGTGGGCGGGCATACATTGAGATTTAGCATACATGATATCGATAATTTTTATAGGCCAAAATTTGTGTTATCTAACGAAGCGAAGCTGACGAGGCTTCAGTTTGGGTAGGCAACACAAAACGAGGCACTAATAACCATCACTTTCGCGCGAAAACCGAACTCTTATATCTTGCAACCTTTATTATCAACATTTCACTTGGAATGCTAAATTGCAACGTATTTTTATTCAGATTATTGAAGAAAATTGATAAAAAAGGCGAGCAAACCCAAGGAAACAAAACTCAATCTAAGGTAAACCTCATGATTTCTAAATATATAACAAAACGATTACCAAGAATACACGCCCTTGTTAATTCGCTGAAGTTGAGTGATGGGCCAAGCCGTTATGTATAAACATACTTTTTACGTGTAGGAGTGTACTGATTACCGTCTGCTGCCGTCACCAGCTTCAAACGAAATCACTATAGAATGTCTGAACAAAAGTGACCCACAGTCCTTCCTGACAGATCTACAACTGCTTGACGAAATAATTACTGACAAAATGCAGCAACCCAATATTGAAATTTGCCGATCACCTGTTGAGCAAGTAGATATAAGGCCAAAGAACAACGGGTTTGATCTAAGTCTAAATAACGATTCTTTACCACAAGAAAAACTTCAGAAAAAATTTGAAACACCAACAGAAGAAGTTTGGAGAAACTTTTTTATGAGCGCAGAGAAAATTCAGCCCAGTGAACAAAGTGGCAAAACAGTGAATAACTTAGACGTAAGGTGGTTTCTAAGAGCTTTTATTTTAGTTTTGTTTATTACAATAGTATAGGGTATGGTTCAAATTGTTTTTTTGTATTTTGGTATAGAAAATGGATTCTTTCCATGTACAAGAAATTTCTGAAAGTGTTTCTATGAATGGTAAATAAATACATTTTTAAACTGCACTATTTCTAGTAATTTAAGTTGGTTTGGAATAAACACAATTCCCAAGAGGTTTATTATAATTATTATAATTGACCTACCAAAGTGATGTTTAAGATCACAAAATTTGCAAATTGACAATCTTACAAAAACAGCTATTTCTCAGGCGGTTTGACATTCATATTGGTAAATGTCACGTGATAAATGCTTAAATTTGTTTCCATTATTGCAATTAAATGCATTAATTGTTATTTTTGTTTCAAACAAGCAGATAGCTCTCAATCGGGTCATTTGAAAGTTGCTGAAGAATTAAAAGAGGTATTTTCACAACGATATATCCACATTTATGCAACTTAACATTTTCATCATATACCAAAATAAAAGAAAATCTTGCTGTAAATGTAATCGTATTATAATAATTAGAACAGGTTAACCTTGGTGCCGCATAGGGTATGGTTCAAATTGTTTTTTTGTATTTTGGTATAGAAAATGGATTCTTTCCATGTACAAGAAATTTCTGAAAGTGTTTCTATGAATGGTAAATAAATACATTTTTAAACTGCACTATTTCTAGTAATTTAAGTTGGTTTGGAATAAACACAATTCCCAAGAGGTTTATTATAATTATTATAATTGACCTACCAAAGTGATGTTTAAGATCACAAAATTTGCAAATTGACAATCTTACAAAAACAGCTATTTCTCAGGCGGTTTGACATTCATATTGGTAAATGTCACGTGATAAATGCTTAAATTTGTTTCCATTATTGCAATTAAATGCATTAATTGTTATTTTTGTTTCAAACAAGCAGATAGCTCTCAATCGGGTCATTTGAAAGTTGCTGAAGAATTAAAAGAGGTATTTTCACAACGATATATCCACATTTATGCAACTTAACATTTTCATCATATACCAAAATAAAAGAAAATCTTGCTGTAAATGTAATCGTATTATAATAATTAGAACAGGTTAACCTTGGTGCCGCATGTATAGTCATACCGCACAGACGCAGAATGCCATACCCGAGGGCATTCCAGTTGAAGAGACTTTTTCGAAGTTGAAGATGACGTTTAATTAGTGGAAATCATAATATGTGATTTCTCGAAATTTTATACAAGTAACCAACACCAAAAGATCTTAACAGCGCATGACTGGATACGACGATCTCGTCTGGCATAATTGGTGTGATACCTAAATTACATTGGTTAAAAAACCGACCCCCATCATCCTATCCATTTACCAACCATTTTTAATATACTGGGGATGTCGTAACACTCCCCTCTCTTGGAACGCTCGTATATCTAACGTATCAATTAGCATTGCATGAAGTGTGGTTATGGTTGGTTACATCACTGATACACAATAGTTATATTTCTCTTCTGTGTCACTGCTGTACAGAACGAAAAACGTACACATAGCACCAACAATACTGTCCACGTTTGTAATACTTTTTATTAGAACATTACCTTCAGTGAAAACTACGCGAAATATGCAGTGTCGCTAGATTTAATTATTTTCAGGTTATGGGTGTTAAAGAATGCGATAGTAGTCAAGAAAGTTCGTATTGTTCGAGCTGGTCATCCATCTATTCAGGTATTTACCAAAACAATGTTCATTCATTTCAGAATGTCGAACATATTTAAAACTGGTACAAAGAGCTAGGTTGTAAATATTTTCCGTTTTGACTTTTAGACAATGATCAAAGCCATAAAAAAGACGACACACCCAACCCAGAAAATAAGGTTATTTTTATTTATAAATCAATTTTACTGATTACGGTTAATGTATTTTGTTTGAAGTGAAATTTAACGTCAATTTAACGTTACCATAAATTTTGGATATCAGGAATCTCACCACTTACATTTTTTAGGAAAACGATAGAGATTACAAAAAAACGGAAGAAAATAAAACAAGCATCTCGAAAGAACTTCCAAATTGTTCACCGTCTGGGAAACTCACCAGGCAAAGTCAACTATACACCCTTGGTGGTACACGTGGTTTAAAGACACTACCCAAGGATCTAATTCCTAGAAATCTAGATCCTAAGCCACTATCATGTTTTAGAATTTATCCACTGACTCGATCACAGGATAAAAACACTCAAACTACGAATAATGCAAAAAGTCATTTTTTGGTCAGCCACAAATCAGTTCAGTGTAATATAGAAAGAAGTCAGGACAACCCTATAAAGAGTATTACAAAGTCAAACAGCCAAGATACGAAACCAGAAAGTACGTCCACGTTGGAAACGATAGATGACAATGGGCAACGTTCTCCAGGCACACAACACAATGTAGCAAATCAAAACCAGAAACGTGAGCAGCTGGATACACTTTATGTCGAACAAGAACAAACACACATGGCGAAACTTCCAGAGATGACAAGGGATGCCAAATTACGTGAAACCAAAGGTAGTGAAAAGGAATTAAGTTTTAACAGCCAGCAAAATATATCATTAGGTATCCCTCTGGCGATGACAGCTACTACACCCAGTGACCATGACATCATTGATTCCGAGAATTTAATGACCACACCACATGAATGTCACCCTTTCAAAGATAATGATGAAAGCAGTAAAAGAACAAGTACCTATTTGAGGGTAAATAGCACACCCAGTAGCAACTCAGTCAGTTTTATTGGACCGGCGATAAAACCAACCACACACGTCGACTCTTCTAGGAGAATCATCGGTTACAGTATTAATACAACAAACACATCTGACCAGCTCAAGCTAACACTTTTCCAAAAAGAATCTCCAAGTGCATCACCCAACCCACTTTTCAACCCCATTGCATCAACTATCACCACTCCCTGTGAAATCAAAACACCGACATTTTCATCCAAAATTATCCAGCCAAGAACCAACACAAACTTCAAAAAATCCGCCGATAACATTAAAAGCTGTAACCAGTATCAAAACACAATTAGTGAACTAGAGAAAAAACTTGAACAAATGCAAAATATTAATGTTTATCAATCAATTGTAATAAAATTTCTCCAAATGTAATTTTTTCATTTTTAATATTTATACAAATACATTGATTTATGAACGCCTACATTTATTACCAAAAAATAGAATAAATGGATTGAAACATTAAATATGCAAAAATGTGTTAGATTTTAAAATATTAACCCTAACTAGAATATTATGTTATTAATATAATATTATTTTTTTAATAAAATATGATTTAATGTGCTCTTTGACTGGTCATAAACTCCCAGAAATATTGCTCCACCAATACTAATCCATAGAACACGAGGTACAATACCTGAAAATAATCTAAACAAAATACCATATTGTTAAATTATTATTAAACTCAAAAAATCAAGATCTATATATTATTGATTTAGCAATCACATCATACCTTTTTGTACCTTGTTCACTTCCAATTAAAAATAAAACTTTAAAAGGGTTCACTTTAGTTGTTGGGCAATCTTTCTATGTATATATCATAAGAAATGTTAATTATTTCTCTGCAGTATTAAAAATTACTTATACATTTTTCTTGTTCTTACTTTTGCTAACATAACTCTAGTTTTTGCAACATCTAATGGTGTTGTTAATGCTGCAGCTACGCCACCTGAAACCAAAACAATTATATTATAAAAGTATCAACAGACAGACAGACAGACAATTTTTATCTAAATGCATTTCAATTAGTTATTTCAAAGAGTCATACAGATGAATTTAATTGACCTGCAAGTGCTCCGCATACTGCAGATTGCCATGGGTGAATAGGATGTGCCTGGTACCTTGACCAGTGAAGCTGAAAAAAAAAGTAGTATCTCAATATACAAAAGTATTTGGTATTTTAAATAAGTAAAAATCACCTTCAAAAACTCCCACAAAGGATACTGAATCAGTGAGAATGGCACCTTAACAAAATTGATAAACATAATTATATAGTTAAATGTATACAAGCATGTGATTTCATACTGATAATTATCTTAAACACTTTACACACCTCTCTAAACACTGTATTCCAATATCCTCGATATAAACCTTTAGGACCCTAAATAACATTGTAGTTTAAATTATCACAAAACATTCTGCAATGTATATACATGAACCATTTCCAAGGATTTCTTGATTAGAATCTCCCTAAAATATATTTTCAATGAACAACTGTTGCTCAGTACTCTTTCAAAATCACACAGACACTCTTGAATGCTCTGATTTGTAAAAATTCCATAGTTTACCTCTTGTTTTAATGAATATCTAAAAGCCTGTATACTAGACATATTCCTATAAGCTTGAGCTCTCTGTTTTACCACTTCAAATGGCACACGAACAATATTTGAAACCTTAAAAACAAAAAGACAGTTACTTACAAATATTTCAAAAAATCTCAAACAAATTATACAAGTTCTTACTAATTCCCCAACTGATGCTGCAACCATATGAACATACACAGTGGGTGCTTTAGATCCAAAAGTATCTGCCAAACGTTTCACAGTTTCATAAGTACAAAAAAACGTAGCAGCTGGGAAGGAGGGAAAAAGCAATTATAAATTAATACCTGTATATATTTGATAAAGTAACAAAATTTAATACCTATTGTAGTGCCAATTCAAACTTCTGTAAGACATGCTTTTATACTGCAATGTGGCTTTTTCTCAAAGTACAAAGTGCATTAATAACAAATGAACTAAAACTTATTTAATAATAAAAAATTAATGTTTGCCACAAAAGTTTGACGTGGTTACAAACTGTTTTGTACAAGTGCATTACCTACATTCAATATTGTGAAATTACCTACATTCTATTGAGTGAAATGCCAAATTGGTACCATACAAATATTCAAACCATGTCAATATATATTATGTACATGGTTCAAATATGGTACAAACCTTTATATGGCAAAACTAAAATTTACATTCAAACTAGTTGGATACATACCAACAACAATTCAAGTCAAACAAAAATGTTTGATTGACAATTAATATACTGGTAGACTTTTTGGAAACCAAGTTATGGCTGCTAAGTTAATAATTGGTAATTAATGGTATTTATTTATTAAAACTTACCATATATAATTATTTATAAAATTCACTTTAATTTAGAATTGAATTCTAAAGACTGTTGTAACCATATATTTGCAATACAAATTAATTTCTCTTACCAGCTGGTGCTGATCCAGTTGCTGCTGAACCAATTCCAGAATACACTCCTCGAAATCCTCCAGATTTCAGAAAACCATGAGAAGACTGAGTACGAGTTTTAATTGTATCCAGTGGAAACAATGCAATATCGACAACCACTCCTGCTGTTCCACCAGACTGAAAATAGCGAAGTTCTACATTATGGTATAGGGTACTTACAATATTATGACCAAATGTTTTTTAATAGTTTTGAAGAAAGCATTTTCCATTACATTTAAGCAATTTTTTTCTTCGTCTTTGTCAGTTTATGTAACTGGCTGCAC
>JAOBAZ010167543.1:0-10583 GCA_026546875.1 Pteroeides caledonicum | reverse complement strand
GTCTCGTACTCAGAGTATACGTAGCCCAAATATACGTAATGACGTCTATATATTGTCTATACACTCATGTATGTAAATGTTATATTTACTTTAAAAATCATTAAAAGTTACGAAAACCTATGTTTTAATGCTTATAGTGTGTCCTTGAAACGATTGAAAAACGTTGCTTGTTGTACACCTCGTTTAAATACGCACGTACTCATCGTACGTATATAGGCACGATGATATCAACGGTGATGGTGCTTATCGTATAACACCATCGCCCTTGACATCAACGATGTACGCTTTTCGAAAATCTCGCAACATCCCGCGTGTTTGGATCAGAGTATCCAACATGGAGAAAACCATTTGGTATTTCTTTTATAAAATGATAACACGCGAAAATAAATAAAACTTCATTTACATTTTGGCGAGAAATTTCCATGTTTGGATACTCTTATACCACATAGCTATTAACCAATCAGCGCTTTATTTATACGTGTTATTTTATAATACATTTTGCCGTGGTCTGTTCAGTTTTAGTATACATCCAGTCATTGTCTATTACAAATCCTGCGTTCTGATTGGCTACTCAACCGTTGTTTATTGTGTGATAGACAACGGTTGGCAAAAATGTTAACAAACCCGAACCAATTTCGGAAAAAAAAAGATTTTCATTAGTTTACATGAGGAAAACTGTATTTTTTTCTGCGTGGAAATGAGTGTATCTTAAAACAATTAGACAACTCGTCTTTGTTGTCTATGAGCGATAGTCAACTCGGGCTGTGCCCTCCTTGTCTATCTGCTCATAGTCGCAACTCGTACTCGCTGTCTAATTGTTAAATAGATGCATAGTGTGACGTCAAACGTGGTAAGAACACCAGTGACCCACTTTTTTTGTTATTACCTCGTTTGACGTCATATTGTGCATCTATAACTGAACAGGCTTCGGCAAAATTTAATCTATTTGTTATTAAAGTCACTTATGAAGTCACAATGTGGACGAAAATGTTGTATCTCACGTTATGATGTCATGTCAATGACGACGCCCCAAAGGAACCAGAAATGTGAAAAAACACAACTGCCGTCCTTTAAAGAAAAATAATTTTTTAATTAGGTATAACGAAAATATTTTTGTGTACAGATTGCTTTATTCCAGATTATCTGAAAACACGGAAAAGGACTGGCACTAGTTGTCAAATAGAAATCCATTTTTCGATTAAAACAGCTAATTTTCTCTTGAAATATACTCTACTTTCTTCCCAAATTTATGACAGACTTATAATTTTGTTTATTAAACATAATTACTAAGTTCCAGCAAGTTTCATCAACGAAAAGCAAAGATATAAATGATTAAAAACAAAAAAATGGATTTCTTGTATAGTTAGTTGTATAGATAGTTTGTAACATTAGAAAATATGAATTATTTCGCTGAACATGCTCAAGTATGAATTTTCATTTATTCTTTGAGAGCAGGTGTTATGTCCTGTTAATAATAGTAATTGCACTGAGTGGAGTGGAGTGGAGTGCAGTTTGGTCTGAAATCAAACGTGTGATTACAAAATGTGATTTGTAATTATAAGTTTGATTTCAGACCAAAGTTAAACGACACGAAGTGCAATTACAAATAGACAGCAAAAACGTCACAGTTGCAAAATAATTTATTTTAATTTGTTGAAGATATCCATTTTGCAAAAAACTGAATAAGTGGGGCATTTAAAAATCTAAAAAACATTGACGCTTTCCCCCCTGAAATTTGGTTGGTTAGCGATGCCAACGTTGATTATGATTAATTGTTCTGGTGGGGAGCTTCAATCTCATTGACTCACGCAACGATGCGATTAATGCTTCGGGAAAGTGCTGTTTGGGATCGCACCCATATTAACTAATCAGATTGCACGAATCGCCGGTGATTTCACAATGAATATAGCAAACGAGTTAATCACAAGACCGGGGCATACACACGCTATATATCAAGAGAAAAAAGGGCACCTCTAATTACTGGGGGGTATATAGTATGCCCCTACACACACAGTCGCATGATAATCTATGCTCGGAAGTTGTCGTATTACCGCATAAAACTCCTTACATCTTGCTAAATGTACAAAATTTGTTTTGCAATTATAATGCAAAAGTTGTTCTTTTAGCTAAGCTTTCATATCAAGCAATGTTAGCTTGCATTTGAACTTTAGTCAAGACAATTTTGCCATCCTGCCAACTGCGTGACGTCACATTTGTCCAGTCATTATATAGTAAAATTTTTTAATATGGCTGTTTCAGTGTAGTTCAATCTATCTGATAAATTTAAGGAATTCTAATGGAATTTTAAAAGTTGTTTACAATATCTATTTTTAGTACTTCTTTCCATTTAAGCAAAAATCTTTTTTCCATATATTTTCTTCACAGAAGTGATAAAATGGATCGGAAAAACTTCAAATTTCGCGCGCGTGGCCGTATATTTATTTCTCGCGTGTGGCCTGCGAGAATAGTTGATTGGGCTTGAATTTTCCCGCTCTATTTTGTGACACAAAATAAAACAGTGCAAATAGCAACTTGTTTACAGCTTTCTTTTTCTTAAATTGCGCAGTTACATTTTGGCCAATTTCTTTGAGAAAGCACCAAATAGCTAGGAATTTTGAAGTGAGGTACTTCAGGCTATGGACGGAAAAATTTTGGCGCTATCCAAGCTAGGAGACGTTCACAAGTTGACCGAAGCATTGGATAAGTTGGACGAGAGAAAGGTAACTGAATTAAATCGCATTTTTTTGAGGTACTTTGGCAGGCAATCCTCACTTGCCATTACTGAATAACATATAATGTTGTTTATTCGCATAACTTTTAGGGATATGAGCACTGTTCCTAATTGTCTTTTCTAAGTCAGAACAGTGTACAGTAACAGTGACCACCTCGCTGACCTCTACTTTTTACTGTACAAACGAGAGTGTCAGCTAAATTATGCATAACTGTGATTGATTGCTAATATAGCCAATCAGAAAACATGTTCAAGTAGGTTTATTGATTTTTCATGCAATTGCATTGCCTCTCTACACCAAAAAAAAATCAGACAGAAAATGCTTAGCCTAAGGCTAGGGCGATTGGGGCGTTCCATTTATTACCCAACCTCCCGTTTGGACTAATGATTCTCAAATTTACCTGCAGGATTCAGATAAAATTTCGAACAGTACAATATTTTGTTTCTTAAAGAAGACACCTAGGATTTGTTGCCTGAACCGACCCCTAGGATTCTTCACGAACTGGAGGGGCTCAGTCGAGCAATCCTTTGGCAGCCCGACAAAGCTCACTAAGACACATTTAGGAAAATGTGTTTAATCTGTGGATGACAACAATTTTGGATCAACTTGCAGTATAAATATGGAGGCAGTTTAATATGGGGAAACTTATCCACAGATTTTTGCCAGCTGACTTGACTCTGATGCAGACAAAATACAATCCGAATGTATATTTTAGTGGGCTGAGTCAAAACTTGGGGGAAGGAATTCCTGCAGAATCATAGTTTTATTTGGAAGTCTTTTTTTTTTGAATTGCTTCGCCATAAATTGACCCGTAGGATTCCACATTCAGGCAAAAAAGTTACCTATAGGATTCCGTTCATCCATAGGAGGGTTGGATAATAAATGGAACGTCCCATTGCATTATAGTTTGGTGTAGGTTATCTTGCAGATATCTGGTGCATGTATCATTGTAAGGTAGTAAGGTAACAATCTTCTGTTAAATAATTACTAGTTATGTATAAACTACAGTATGTGAATGATTTAATTTCAATATTACTTGATTCTGATTGGTTAAAAACACAACAATTTTATTTTAATTGCCACACTGTGCCAATTATTGTTTTCAATTGACATGCCTCGGGGCCCATATTACTTAATGCCATCACCAATAATAAGATATTAAAATCATGGTTAATGTATTTACAAATTACACTGTATGTGGTTCAGGATTAATTAATGAAAAATTGCATGCCTGTTTGGCATGTATTAATTTATAATAGCAAGAGTGCAATTTGTCAAATGTGCATTTGGTTTTTCAATAATTGGTCTCAAGCTGTGTGATTTCTTATTAAAATCATTTTAGTCAATTTTACAAGTTCTGGCAATATTATAAAACCTTTATTTGTTTGACTTTAATAAAATTTTAAATTCATATATTTATTCACATCAACAAGCATTAACATTTTGACAGTTTATGCAAGTATTGCAAGCTTAAAAGTGTGCCAAATAAAAACATTAATTGACACAGTGTGCCAATTAAAAGGTAGGTTAAGCATGTAGGACAGCAATGAAGTGACAATGGCAAAAGGGAATTTATTCAAGTAATGAACGAAAAAAAGATTGCCGTGTATTTTCCATTGTATTAGGCTTAACACAGTTTAAAAGGTTTATTGGATGAACCTCATGGTTAGAGTAAGTTCTCCTAAGGCGCTTTAAAATCTGTAAATTCAATTATATCAACCATTTTTGCCGTCATGTTGCTGTCATGTTTGCTTAAGCTCCCTAATTATTAATAGGCACAGTGTAGTGATTAAAAGAATATAATGTTGTGTTTTTGACCAACCAGTCGAATCAAGTAAAATTGGCTAGAATAATATTAATAACAAAAATCAACTAAGATTATTTACAGTAAAATCAATAGTTCTCAATGCCAGAATCCAGATACCGGAATCTCTTCATCTTTTAAAGCAAGTGATTGTAATTCTTCAGAACAAGCAAAAGCATTGGTGACAGTACATGTACTCATTACTCACCAATGGTTTAAGTTTAATTTTCTTCTAGCCATTTAGGAACTGGGTAGTTATGGGTATTTTGTTACAGAATAGATAAAATTGGTCACATGGAAACAAACCTAAAATCAATAATATTTACAAAGAAAAGTTAGGCATAGAAATTAATTATGATTTTAATTTTCGTATATTTTATTTATAATAATACTCTAAAACAAGTATAATTGAATCACATGTCTCACACCATCAGTTTATGCATAGCCATAATATCAACCTTTTTCAATAATTGTTAAATCTATATGTTTCATTAGTTGGAAACTTTGATAACATCACATCACAGACTTGGGGATCTTGGTTTATTGTTAAAAGGACTCTTTAAAGGTAATTTCCCAAAACTATATTTGTAATGTCCATGACTTATACTTTGATTCATGTTATTAATTAACATACAGTAATGGACAAAATACACCATTGATGCTCTCCTTAATTTGTTCAGATGACTTAACATATTGAGACTCAGTCATCTCTTGATAACCCTTTCTCCTTGGGGGAGTTTAACCTAGATAAGCAAAACTGTCTGGCATCAGCCAGCGTAAGGTCTGTTAAGTGGTGGTTTGCAGTCAACACTTTGGCACATGGATGAATGGGTAATGATATGCCAATACTTTTACCCTTAAATTACTGTAGCCCAAACAGTGACCTCTAGTATTTCTCTCTGTCTAACGCTGACCACACAATTTTACATCTACTCGTCAACATGGAAACTTGGGGAACAAAGGGTTAACCCTTTGGTGCCGGAGCATGCCGCGGGGCACGATGACAAAACTTTGTTGACGACTGGATCGTGCCGTACGGCACGCTTAGACAAACTCCATTTGGTATTCAGGAAAAATGCTATAAAAAGTCCTATACATGTTTAGGATTTGCATTGCTTCTTCTGTCCAAAAATTGCATTTGAAATTCTCATGTTTTAGCTCATTACCATATTCATAATTAATTCAGGCTGGTAACATACAGTACTAATTGACAGAAATTCAGTACGAAAAGAGTTAATGGTACCAATATCATGGCTGGTACATCACTAGTATGGAATGCAGGTTGCTGTTGTTAATTTTCTTATCCCAAGTAAAACATCTGGTGTGAGACATAGTAAAATCTGTTAAGTGGCCATTTAACAGATTTTACTTAGACTTAGAGCTGGCATCATTGGTCATTCCATACCCCTCAAGGAGGAATTAACTTTCAACCCCCCTTCAGACATCCACTAACAGTTTGACCTCCCCCATACCCAGACAGCAAATTCGAAAATACCCTGTCTTACCTTGGACATCCGTCACATCGAAACTGTCAGCAAACACAGAAGATAAGGAAAATAACAGTATCAATTACAGTGAGGATTATTTTAGTGAATATGACAACATCGATGAGCCGAGATAATAATAATAATAATAATAATAATAATAATAATAATAATAATAATAATAGTTTCCGTTTGGAAATAATAATATTATAGCTTCCAAACGGTAATAACAAATTGTCAAAAAGTATGCCGGCCACAAGCAGGAATCTACGTCAGAAATAATATTCGTAAAAAACGCGCGATCGTACAACTGCCAAAGTGAATGCCGAAGGGTGCCGAAGTAATTGCCGAAGGAAATGAAATGAAGGCATTTTTTTTGTGCACTTCGGCAAAAAATTGCCGAGGCAAACACGAAAATTGGCGAAACGCGTCGGCATCTTTTTGCCGAGGCAAAACTTGAATTTCGAGGATTACCCATATTTTCTGGAGAGGATAAGCTCAGAGGTAGGTAAAGCTAACATTCCTGTAAAAGAAAAGATGCTAAGAATTCAAGAAAGTTTAAGAGGAAAAGCTTTGGAGACGGTAAGAGATCTTGTTTTTTTTGAAAACGCTGATCAACGTGCCCAAGAAAAGTTGAAGAGGAAATACGGCAGTAAAAGTAGACAAACTTTGACTCATTTAGCAACGCTAAAGGGGTTACCAAAAATTTGTCGACATACAGTATTCTCGCAGACCTGGAAGAGCTCTTTGCTATTCTAGACAGAATACGTATTACCTTGCAAGGCGATGACCCGTACGAAGAGACGAAAAGTCAACACCTAAACCTCTCAGTGAAAGAAAAGATCCCTGAAGATGTCCGAGCGTATAAATGTCGGTTATGTGATCACGGCAAAGATCACACCTTTGAAAACCTATAGTACAATGGATTAAGACAAGAGTAGAGAGAGACTATGGAAGAGACAGTAATAAGAAAAACACCATTAAATATGACCACAGGCGACAAAATAGAACTTTCACCACTATAAACAATCGTAGAGGATGTGTGGTAGAAAAATACTCCGAAGATCATCCGCCTTGGGTATGTCAAAGATTTAAGAAACTTACCGGGACTCAACGCAAAGAGCTTATAGCCAAACATGGACGTTGCTTTCGATGCTTAGCATCAGGACATTTGAGCAAGAACTGTCCTAGAAGTTGAGAATGTGGTGTTAATGGTTGCAAGAGTACGTGGAACAGCAGTTGCTTGCATGACTCTAATCTGCATAAAACTGGGAAAGAAAAGGAAACGAAGAAACCAGACGGTGAACAATCCAACAAAACAACCTAAGCAGACCATGATGAGAACACCACGTCCATACCACATCAAGACATACGTACAGTAGCAAGTGAATATGATCCGTGCTCGACTGGATCATATAGTACAGAGAACGCATGTGAAGAACTACAACTAGAGGGCCAAATGCAGAATTTAACCATTTCTGGAACAGCAGGAACTGAAATAAAGAAACTATCCCGTATAGTCGAATTTTCAGTAAATAACCTCAATGGTGAATTATGTGCAAAACTTGAAGCCAAGGTGATGATGACAAAACATGGACTGCAGACGAGCGGACAGCGATAAATATTGCAGAGAAGACGCAAGCAGCGAAAGATGGCAAGTATGAAATTGGTATACCTTGGAAGCAAGCAGAGCCAAAATTCGACAATAATTTTGAAATGGCGTATTCGAGATGAAAGAACCCGGAGAAGTAGTTGATGAAAAAGAGTCCTGACGTTGTGTCAGAATACAACAGAATAATCGAAGATTCAGAAGAACTATCTGCGTAAAGTACTAGTTCTCTTGAGGGAAAAGGGACAATGGCTACTACAGTATCTCATTTCCCAGTAATCAAAGAAGACAGAACAACAACCAAAGTTCGTATTGTGTATGATGCTGCAGCGAAAGACAAAGGAAGGAGCTTAAACGATGCCATACTATTTGGCCCAAAGCTTCAACGTGATTTATTTGACGTGCTCATTCGCTTTCGTCGGGCCCCAGTTGGACTATCTGCAGACATTTGATCAAACTTAGAGAACAAGACCGACCCTTTCATCGATTCCTGTGGCGCAATTGTGACTAGCCAAGGACACCTGAGGTTTACGAGTTTCTACGTTGACCACGTGGAAACACTGCCTCTCCGTTTTGCGCTCAACATGTTCTCCGCACCCACGCACGTTCACAAGCCGAAGTTTATCCTGAAGCTGCAGAAACGGTTGCAAATTCCATGTACTGTATGTCGATGATGTGTTAGACTCTCGCGAAATGATCCAGGAAGCTAAGAAGTTACAACGACATCTGTCAAGTGGCGTGGGCTTTAATCTACCGAAGTGGCTGTCAAACGAAGTAAAAGTTATAGAGAACATTCCAGAGGACCATCGATTGACAGGACTAGAAATACCAGATGAAAATCTACCAACATAGTAGACCTTAGGTGTGTTATGGAAACCACAGGAAGACGAGATTACATTTCAAGTGAAGGAGCCAAGACCGACAGAAATCCCGACAAAACGAAGCGTACAAAGCTCAATAGCAACTCTATTTAACTCCTACAATTGTTGACTCCTTTCATTCGCTAACACAACATTTTGGACCGATTCGACCAACATTTTATATTGGGTACGCAGTCAGAGCCGTTCATTCAAACTGTTTCTTGCAACTAGAATGGGAGAAATTCAACGCACTACCGACCCAGAGCAGTGGTGACATGTACATGTACCTGGGGACTTGAACCCATCAGATTTACATGTACCAACCAGAGGACTAAAAGGTCTACGAGCAAAATATGGATGGAAGGCCCAGAATTCGTGAGGAAGGATGAGACTTGTTGGCCAGAAAAGTTACCCAATCACAGCGTAACGACTGAGCGAGCTGATACAGAAAAGAAGAAAGCATCACGCCATTGGTGCGACTGAGCAAGAGCTAATCGATCCTGGTGCCTTTTCCAGTCTTACTGTAGCACTCTACTACAGTACGCATTACAGCTTGGGTAAAGCGTTTTGTAAACAGCTGCCGACAGCGAAAAGAATCAAGAAAGACCACAAAATATCTCCAACCAGATAAAATGAAAAAAGCTCAGTTATTCTGACTTCGCCTAAGCTCAGTTATTCTGACTTCGCCTTGTACAGACAGAAGCATTTCCTGATATACTGTAGAGAAGGGCAAAATACTTCTTCACTTCAATCGAAGCCGAGATGAAGAGGGACTCCTCAGAGTAGATGGTCATTTGCGATTCGCAAAAGAACTTCCATACGACTCCAGACATCCAATCTTACCAAACGATCATCCAATGACCAAGCTGATAATCGTTGATGCTCATGAAAAACAGGGTCATGATACTGGTATAGAACATTTACTCGCGGAATTACGTTCGCGATATTGGGTGATAAAAGAAAGAAGGGCAGTTAGAAACGTAGTTCGAAAGTGTCCGGGATGTTGACAAGGTTTTACCAAAAACCAAACTGGTCAAATGATGGCACCACTCACGCGGGCCAGAGTTAAGTTACCTTTGAAAGCATCTGACAGAATTGGCGTGGATTATGGAGGCCCCTTTCGCAAGAAACAAGGAACAGGGAAGATGAGAGCCAAGAGATATTTACAGTATGCCTCTTCACGTGTTTGTCAACCAGAGCCGTTCACCTGGAAATGAGCTATACATTAGACACCGATAGGTTCTTGAACGCGTTCACACGGATGACTTCGAGGAAGGGGATACGTGAATTACTCACTACGTTTGATCACGAAAAAATAGTTAATCGAACCTCAAAGAAGCAAATCGAATGGGAATTCAATTCACTACCCCCCCACATTTTGGTGGATTTTTGAATGAATGATCAAAAGTGCAAAAAAGGTCCTAAGAACAATCCTTGGAGACGCTGAAGTTAGTGATGAAGAACTAACTACACACAGTAATATGTACTGTAGTGCCGAAAGACTTACTCGAAAGATTTACTCAAGACCTATCACGTACGTTAGCTGCGATCACAATCACCTGACACCTTTAACGCCGAGTCACTTTCTAATTGGACAGTTTGGTGGGAACTTCGAACCAGAAGTACACGAAAACGAAGTGATCAACCCAAGAAAAAGATGGCACCCAATTCAACAATTACTTGGGCAATTCTGGAAAAGATGAAAAAAGAGTTTTTACTGAAGTTAAATACTCGAAAAAAGTGGTGTGAAGAAAACTGAAAGGTGATATAGTAGGCCTACTTGTTATTGGAACAAAAACAAAGCGTGAAGAATGGCCACTTACCCGAATAATAGAAGTAGATCATGGCAAGGACGGCTTGGTGAGAGTGATAAAAGTTCAAATCAGAAATTCAATGTATCTGAGGCCTGTGCATCATTTGTGTGTAGAAGTTTATAGTTTATAATTTTTCTTTCAAATGTAGTCACATTCGGGAGGGCTATGTTTCTGATCGTACTTTTGATCGCCACCCTTGAAAAAACGTGACGTAAATTTAGACATGGACGAGCCAAAAGACTGGGGAGAATATATGACAGTGTACTTTTATTTTTGTTTA
>JAOBAZ010167432.1:0-10587 GCA_026546875.1 Pteroeides caledonicum | reverse complement strand
AATTAAATAGTGCAATATTAGTGTTCTGTTGGGAATAAAAAATAGGTTGCACACCACTGCACACCTAACTACCCCAAGATGTGTGATCTATTGCACTGCTACCCTTTTCTTCCTGTGATGGCCTGATGTTTTGTCTGTGTAGTCATTGGCATGACTACAGGGACAAAACATGGGAGGCATACAGGAATGGGTCCACAATAATACAAATGCACAGAGTGAACCAGACTGCAGAGTATGTCCATTTTTGCAAAGATCTCAGAGGTGGAAAGCTGGAAAATCTTGGGATAGGGGTGCAAAATGTCCAAGGGTGGACTCAGGGCTGGGCTTTATTTTTAAACTCTGAATACCTATACCATTACACCATCAACTTCTGTTACTTCTGCCTTAGATATTGAAGACTATATTCAAGAACTGTATTTGTTAATTTGTGCCAGTACAATAATGTTACCCGTATCGATAGGCGAATTTGCTTGGGGCCCCTAAAATTTGTGACCAAAGGCAAAGACTCAAAGTGAGTAAATACAGTATTTCAGTTGTAAATAACCATTATTTACCACGTATAAGAAATATACAACCAAAAACACTTGTATAGTAAACAGATACCATACCTTCCTCAGATCCACTTTCTTCAACAAGAAACGTAACTTCAAAATGGACGTCATAACAAGTTCCAACGAGGTAGTATTTTCTCCGTGTGTTTACTGCTGTTATTTTGTCGACAGTCACAGCAACGCTGTCAAAATACAAACCAGTAAATTGCTGCAACCATCCAATGTTTATATCCCCTCCAGCTTTGTGTTTCCCATATACATCAAGATCTTTCAATAGTGGTGGCATATCTTTTGGCAGTCTCGTTAAAAGTTTTTCTAGAACGCCGTTTGCAGCCGTCTCAACATTGGCTGTTTTAATCTCATCCTCTAAGGTAGTGATTTCAGCTTTTAGTTTCTTAATTTCGTGCTGATACCAAGCCTTATTGTATCGTATGTTCGAGTGCAAGTCTTCCATCCATGCTTCGGCAACATCTTTTGACTTATTGAAACCTTGAATCATTAGCAACTGTTGATCCTCCAGCTGCTGGTGCTCAACCGACATTTCTACAGAAATTCTTACTTCCCGCCAAAACAGAAATTTATTCGTTGCACTTATGTATCCCACTTTTTCCCCTTATTGTTCGTTTACATCCCTTAGTCATAATTCGAATCTGCGGTTTAACCGTTCAGCGGTACATACATTGCTTCTGGGAGACGTCGTAAGAAACGAGTGAGAAACAAAGTTTTTGGGCAATTGCAGTGGCAGCGATTTGACGGCAGCCTGTTGTCTGGTAAAGTAAAGATTTTCCAGCTCTTTTAAACATGCTCAATACGGGGTAAGTTTTTTCAATCGCGCGAACCTATTTTATTATGTAAAAAAGGCGTAAATATATGTTTGATGGTCTAGTTCCACGGTTAATATATTTGTTTAGACTTTGGACTCCTCGTTGGACTCCACAGCGGCAGCGCAACTTCTCAAAAATCTTGCATGTACAGTGTCTAGTTGATTCTGTAATTGTATTGACGTCTTTTAGTGTTTTACTCTGGCTAACCTCAGGTGATTTTACTCGTTTAGTAGAGATAACTGGCTTTAGTTTAGGGTTAATTTACTTGAGTAAAGCTGCTATCTCGTTGCAGTTCGCTATTTAATATTTGAATAATATAATTAATTATGAGTTAATCGAAGATTTACATGCAGCAGCACATGCTTGCTCAGATTTACTCTTAAAAAATGGAAACTTGTCTTCCTGAATTGTTTTTGAGATAATAACTGATTGTTTAACTTGATTGTTAGAAAGCTAGCTGGCAAAACAATTTTTATAAGTGGAGCAAGTCGTGGTATTGGTAAAGCCATAGCATTAAAAGCAGCAAAGGATGGAGCAAGAATTATAATTGCTGCCAAAACAGCTGAACCTCATTCTAAACTTCCAGGAACAATTTACACAGCTGCTAAGGAAGGTTGATACCGCAACAATTAATTTATCAATTTCAATTACAAGTCCATGCCATTAAAGAATATATGTCAACCATAATGCTTAGCATGCCCAAATCACTCCATTAATTTTGGTTTTGAATTCATACAAAATTATATGAGTATACTTGCTCATTTTAACTTATACAGAAAATAGTTTTTCTTATTGCCATTTGTTGCTACTGAATCATTTTCCAAGATAAGATGTCAATAATAATTTATTGTGAACCATGATTCCCTGTACTGGTGTTTGACATATATTCTTTAACCCAATAACAGTTTAATAAGGCTGACTGTAGCCAGCCACCTCACAGATTTAACTCTAATGCCGGACTATTTCGTTCATTAGAGGAAAACCTGTTGCTGTCAGTAGGTTAAGGCATGCTTGTTTTGGCAATGATATGACTCCTTTTAACCAAATTTAGTGTACAGAATTCATAAAACTATATTGCGCGTTTTGTGAAATATAGAAAGGTCCCAGTCTAGTGTAACTGTGAATGCTTTACTATGGTAACAGAGTACAGTACCATATAGCTATATTTTGTATGCTGTATATATGTACATTGGGTATCGAGAGTGATTTTTTTAGCTGAGCACTGCCCCATATTTGTATTTAACCCTTTCTCTACCACACCGGCCAAAACCAGCCACTTTAGTACTTTACTCTGCCTAATGCCAGATGATTTTACTTGTCAGGGGAGTAGCTCTGGGAGTGAAACTTAATATATACTGTTACAGGCCTGACCATAAGCATTTTGCAAGTGCATGGTCAATCATGCACCTAGTTAAAGTGAGTCATGCAATTAGAAAACCATTAAATATAGGGTTAGTATTTATAATATCAGATTTATATATATGATAGTAACTGTATATACAGTACTGTATTATATCATATACATACTATGGGTAGATGTTTTGTTAGCATACAGTAATATGGTATAGTATGGTAAGTTGATAAAATATTCTTTTAATATATATATATATATATATATATTATAGTTGAAGAAGCTGGTGGTCAGTGTCTACCTTGTATTGTTGATATTCGGGATGAAAGTGCTGTCAGGAGTGCTGTTGAAAAAGCTGTTGAAAAATTTGGTGGAATTGATGTGTTAGTGAATAATGCCAGTGCTATCAGTTTAACTGGTACTTTAGCTACACCAATGAAAATGTAAGTTTACTTCGACCATACCATACTTGAATTAATTAAATTATGATGTCCATAAATCTGCTGAATGTACACCACCATTTTTTTAAGGCCAAAGCAAGTCCTAAAAAGGATTGGTGCTTTGTTGTACCCACACTGCATACATGTATAACCTGCAATTTAACAAACATCAAATTTTGTAAAGATTTCATTTCATCATATAACCTGCAACAGTGTATAACCCACAGCTATGTTATACTGTTTTGACCAATTCTAGAACACATGCAATTTAGATGGACAAATGAAAGTATGGGTTTTTAACTATGTGGTTTAAAGCTGCTCCCATTATTTTTTCTCAGTCGATTATGTTTCATAGTAATTAAATAAGGAGCTTATCTATGAGATCCAATGATCCAGAAGTAAGTTGATTCCTTTACCGATGTTAAGTTCAACCAAGTCTGAATTGCAACTGTATTCTTTACTTTGTAATGCCACAGGTCAAGCCTGAAAGTGAGCGGCCGGACACTGACAATGTACTAAAACAGCATTGTCAGGCACAACTTTTTTGCCGGACATTTTGTCTGGCAGTGGACAGCATATGAACAGCTAGGCTAGACTATTGCTTGCAGCAATTTTAATAAACTACTAGCATTACATGCTGCCACTAATTTTACCATTTTGGTGCGTTTCCAGGATTTTCCAAATTATGTGAAACCTTGTCATTTTCACCTGATGCACTTTGATCTGCGTTTTCATTTGCTTTCGGTTTCGCAAGCTTTTAGATTTCGCCAAGATTCATATTCGAAAACCGAATGGCTTCTCGAATCACAAAATATTTTCAACTAATTTATAAGTTCGACACATTTGATTACAAGTGTTACAAACAAGGGTTTTTCAAAGAACAATTAACATGTTTTGAAGGCTGTATGGTTGTACTCTTAACTCCTGAATAAGCATACAGGGCAAAATTGTAGCAATGAAGAACTTCATTGTAGTATAGGAAAAAATAATAGTAAAGGGTGGAAACATCTCGAAAAGTCAATGGTGGTATAGGGTGGAATAATAGGCTGCATTTGGTGAAAACATCTCAAAATGTCAATAATAGTACAGGGTGGTATTATAGTATAAGATGGTACAACCAAGTATTTAAAACCCGCTGACCATTAAGCATCAAGTCTCGATCCTGTTCAGTCGTGAGTTTTGGGCACTGGAAATTAATGGAAAAGTGTGAACTGGAGCATTCTCAATGGAATAAAACTTACTTTCAGCTTTGATATATCAGACCAGACAACAGGTGCCCTCAGAAAAATTATTTTCAGGCTTGCCACAGGACAAATACTTCATTATGGTACAAACATGTGAAAGGACTGAAAAGACAAGCTCAAGAAACCGTAAGAGCATGAGGAAAACATGTTAGTTACTGTAATTTAATATTCATAAGGTTTATTTAAAATGCAGGTTTAAAATGTTTATGCCAATTGACACAAAATTAATAAAAAAAATTAATTGTAATTCACTGCGGGCATGTCATTAAATTATTCATCAACACAATAGTTGAGAATACTTAGTTGTAAAAGCAAACTGCAGGAAGTGTAACATGCTTAGGAATTTCTCTTAAATTGTGCTTGGCAAAATGAGTGCAAAGGAGGAATTCACAAATTATGCATGGCAATATTTTTGTTTGCCTACAAATTAATTTGATTTACCTACAGGTATTAAGCTGTGAAATTTACCGGTCAGTGACCAGTAACTGGCACTTGGTGGCCTGCTTTATGTGTTGGCCCAATGTAATCCCTGGACCTTTTCATCTATGTTTCTAAGGATTTTTACAAATGTTTGTAAAATCGTACGCATGCCAAGTGATGAACATAAAGATGTTTGAGTGAATGTTACAAAAATTAGTGGAAAACCTGAGTTATTAACATCTGTAAATCTTGGTAATTCCTTTTGAGTAATAAGGTTTTACTGTAACACCAGATGGAAAGTGAAACTTATCTTTGCTAAATTAACAGCAAATGGCAAGATGAGGTTGCTGCAAGTTTGAAGAGATAAGAACATCCTGTCCACACTGTGATATAACAATCATCTTTAGTAATCTGATGGCTTTAAATTAATTACATTTAATTGTAACATTTTTTTAATAAAGTGTCTATGACACAAACTTGTTTATTGCAGCACCAAAGAGTTACTTATATGTAGTTCATCACAGTGTACATGTAGGTTATTTTTTTAAAAAGTGAGGTTAAGTGCATTATTTAAGCTGTTGAAGAGGTTTGAAGAGTTGGATGTGAGGTATATCATGATTGTATTTTCTGAGTTTTTCTTTATTTACATATAACCAGCTTTTACTGGCTATTTACTGGTAGGATAACATCCGTCCAAAAATTTGCCGTGGATGTTTTGATATGGAATTACCCTTCTCTAAGGCCGGGACTCATGAATAAAATTTAAATGCACTGCAGCATGTTGGGCTGAGTTTTGTAGTGTACTTTGACGCTTTTCTCTGCATAATGTAATCTGGTGCAGGTTAGACTGCAAATTGCTGAATGTGGTTTGAATAATGGTGTGGTTTATTATAGTGCGGAAATTCTGGTAATACATGCATACTATTATACTGTAGTATGTGGTAAAATATTTACTCAGAATTATCTGTAATTGTTTTCATATGTAGGTATGATTTGATGAACAGTATCAATGCCAGAGGAACATATCTGTGGTGAGTTACGGTTTCTTGTTTATACTTTGTTATTATTCTGGTCTAGTAATACATTTTACACATTGGACATGCAGTATTGCCAGCAGTACTCACCAAATTAAACTAAAATACCACCAGTAAAAAGGTGATGGAGTACCAAATGTAAATGTATATAAGATTTGAGAATTGTAACCATTTTTTTCATCTTTTGTTATATTTATATGCTTATCTAAACAGAATTCAAATTTTTTTTTTTTAATAACAAGTGTAACATATAAAACATATAATGACAAGTTCACGGCAATCAGGTGATTGATACAACATTTTATAACACGACTCTGATTTCAAGATTAATAGAATGTGATTGACAAGGTTGCTATTCATGACCCAACATTTCGACTCTCCTGTCAAGCGTCTTCGTCAGGCGTGTAAATTAGCGAGTTGCAATTTAAAATTCAAAGATTGACTTGTTATCATCCATAGCATCTTGATGAAAATTCACAGAAGTGGTGTGACGACACAAGGTCGTCTACAACGTTTAGCCAGGTTTTAAGTGAAGTGTTTCGAAAACAAATCTGTAACGTTATAATTGTTAATAGTTTTAAGAGTGCTTTGATTTGGGACATGAAGTGCCACAGCAATGGAAGTTGATATTCTCTCATATGAAAGACCTTTTTGAAAATATGAATTAACCAAGTTATTAACGTCACAGCATGTAATGTTCATATTGAAGGCAATCAAGTGAAAATCCAAATGCACAACAGTACAGTATATGAACCATATACACATACTGTCTCTAGATGTAAAGTAAGTTTAAATTTTGGTACAATTTAATTTTCAATCACAGTACGACAAAGTTTTATAACTTTGTCGTACTTTACTTAACTTTGTCATAGATTTAGCCAAAATGTCATGCGTTCACCTCATCACATCAAGCACTAACTTGAGAATAAAGCACGAAAAGAAAAAACTGCGAAGGAAGTTACTGTACTATATATTTTTATAAGTTATCTCATTTGAGAGAATATTATTTTTCACTATTGTGGCACTTTAAAGAAACTTTGGAACCATTTCTTCTTATGTGGTTGTTTTTATTTTTGGAGTAAAAGTTGTAAAAGTTCGGGCAAAATTTGGGCGATTGGATTTGAAAATTTAAAATTACAAATTAGTGTGTATTAAGTGATTTGTTTGGAACTCCTAGAAAAGAATGGGGTCCGCCCTGGAACTCGGGTACATGCATGTATTATGCACTGTACCTTACTTTATTATATGTTGTGTGAGTCCGAACCACTGATCTGAAAACTAGGACTGGATAGTACATATGCTATGCATAAATGAAGCTAATGGCAGCCATATTGGTGTGACTACCGTAGGTTTAGTGTTAACCCCACTGATCTTAAGACTGGATAGTACATGTGCTATGCATAAATAAAGGTAATGGCGGCCATATTGGTGTGACCACCCCAAGTTTACTATATGATGTTTCATCGGTTGAATGGAAAATTCTTAACAGTGATCTCTCTTAAATTTGGCTGTGAATGAGGTCACACTTAGATGGCTGCGACAATTTCAGTAGCCAATGCTTCAAACGTTATAAAACTCATTTGTTGGATGTAGGGGTGCACCGGATGGTGATTTTTACTATCTGGCCGGATACCCCGGATATCTAAAAAAAATCCGGCCGGATACCGGATATTTAAATGAACTCGACAATTTTGATGGTCGCAAAAAATTACATATTAGCCATATTGTCATACGTGAAGTTATTTGTGAAAACATACCTGTATATATAAAAAGTCCAAAATGAGAAAACCATGCATTTTAATAGCTTATTTAACGATCCAGCTTTAAAGTTGAAATGATAGAAAAATTGCACAAATATTTCACTGAACCGAGTGAGCGTAAATAGCGAGCTGGGACCTATAAACTTTTTTCTGATTCTGGCGTTTTGGAAAGAAGGTAAGAATTGAAATTACTGAATTAATGTCATATGTATTCATAATACACAGTAGATATCTATGAATACTTGCAGGAACAAGTATTAATATGGCAAGGTATAAATTGGACTTCCGACCGCTGACCAGCTGCAATCTTTTTAGCGCGAAATCTTTTTCAAGTTTTGTTAGTTTCCAGTGATATTTGGAAATTATTTTTAAGATGTAGTAAGATTGGTTGTTGAGATTGTTGTATGGCTAAAATGATATTTTTTATTACTTTCACTTTGTAATTACCACCTCGCGAAACAAATTATCCGGTATCCGGCCGGATACCGGATAGTACCATTTTGTCACCATCCGGCCAGATTATCCGGCCAGATTATCCGGCCGGATAATCATATCCGGTGCACCCCTAGTTGGATGTTAGATGCTACAGTATACACTTTAAGTCGCACAACAAAAACATTTACTTGTTGAAGTAGCTAATGTAGTAATCCGATATGCCGAGATTTTGACAGACTTTAAAATCTCAGCTCATTATTACTCTGACTTCGAAATTGACTGATTGAAAACAAGAGGATGATTAATCCAGACCTAGTTATCAGATCAGTGGCCTGAACTCGCGTATTTGAACGCTGATTGGCTAACGTGCCGGCTGCAAATTAACGCACTGCTTTTTTCCAATTTTTAGTTCACAAGCTTGTATACCATATCTAAAATTGTCAAAAAATCCTCATATCTTAAACATAAGTCCACCACTTAACATGAAACCAGTATGGTTCCAAGGTCATGTTGGTAAGTTACTGTACTGTACACAAACTAAATACGGAACAACAACAATTTGCTTTGCACCCCTTTCCTCCATCGCCGTGACTGGTTAGTAAGCTACATTTTTCCTTTCGCTCGCCAAACGATACTAAACTATTTCACATAAACCCTCCACAGTTTTTCACTTCATTGTATATGGAGGATGCGAAAGTAACCAAGACGTTATGTTACGGTTTTTGGTTTGGACCACTCGTTGCTGAGATACTTGATTTTGATTGTTTGATTAGTCACCGTGCGGGCACAGAATAAGAAATACATGCACAAAGGTCGCAACCTTTAAAGTTTGTGTCCTCGCGCACACCATATTACGTCTATTGTCGGCCATTACTCTGGCCAGTAAACTACGTGTTAACACGCTCGACTGGCTGGTCCGCCATTATTCTGAGCAGTAAACTGCATAAAATATAGGGGCGACACGTTGTACGGCTGAGTTGACCTTCTGTTCCCTATTCTGTGGTACGGGTAAGATAATGAGGTACACCGTAGCCGCTTAACAGGCTATATAACGTCACAGAAATGTGCCGCTGGAAAAACACCTGTAGATTTTCTAAAGCACTTCAGCTGTCCGAGATACCGGCCGTATCTGATGCAACTGAACAAAACGTATCAAGACAATCTTTTCTATGAATGGAAAGAACCTTAAAAGGGTGTATGAAGCGTAATTTGGCCCAAACATTTTTTTGTTTCATGTTGAAGATCATTTAAAAATAACTTTGCTACCTTGCTTTATTTGAGAAATATTCAGGTTTGTTCGATATGCAAAAAAACAACTTACGTCACACTATATAATGAGTTGTTAGAAAAGACATTTGTCACTGCGAGTGTGTAACAACAGTTTCTAAAACATTTCACGCGCTATGTAGATACACAGGACCGGTACTAAGAAATATATATTTCAGTACATAACTTATTGGACCAAAACATTCCCTCCCCGGCCTGGCATTTTCTTCAAAAAGCTTCCCCCGGCCCATGCTCCTTCAACAGGGGGCGTGCGAATAAAAATTGGAATAGCCCAATTGTGTACGTGCTCTACTGTATAGGATACAGACATCAAAACAGCATAAATTACGTGGTTTGCCTAGTAATACACCTTTCGCAGAGCGTTTCTGTAGCAGATTACATTTAATTGTAACATAAGTGTGTTATGACACGCAATTTGATTGCCTGATGCGCGTGCATTGTCACATGATCATGCATCCTTGTGGCGTCAGCCAATCAAATTGCGCGCTGTATCACACTTACGGTATAAAAGAATTTAAAAACCCGTCTTGTGCGTTATGCTGTAATAAAGCACTCGGCGGAATACTGGGAGAATACTCAAGAAGCGTATAAACACTCGGCTACTCGTGTTTTACAAGTTTCTCTCGTATTCTCCCAACATTCTCCCATCGTGCATTATTACACCATAACGGCGCACGACTCATTTTTTAATTCTTAATTATTGGTCATGTTTTGCAATATAGTAGGCTTATACCAGCAAATGCAAATATATTTTATATACTGCGGATCGTAATTTATTATATAACTTCTGCATGGTATAATGTTATTTTTACCGAAATCTGTAATATTGTTGTTCTGGTCACCGGCCCACCTTACCCGTGGTTTATAGGAAGACTATAACAGCATAAATTTACTAAATATTAAGCTATTAGTTAATTTGTAAACGTACCTTGGTATACATGCAGTCATAACATTGAAATTTTCCCGTTTCTGTGAATAAATAGCCTTATTTTTTACCAGGTCTGTAAGTAAATAGAGCAATCTGATTGGCTGAACCAGAGGTCCAAATCCCACCAGTACGACCTGGCGTTTTTCCCGTCAAAACAAACAAACGTTTAAATTATCATAAATATTGAGAAAAGATGAAGATTCTATGAACTTAGCATTTAGCAACTAAAAAATATACTCAGACCAAAGCGAACATAGTCGAAGTAAATTTTACTGCACGGAAGAAGTATATATTCCGCACGGAAGAAGTATAA
>JAOBAZ010167210.1:0-10588 GCA_026546875.1 Pteroeides caledonicum | reverse complement strand
ATATATAATCAAACAGCGAAAAGGTGGTATACTGCCAAATGTGTGAATAGGTTTTGCTGATGTTTCGAGCGAAGGCCCTTCATCAGAGGACATTCATAATACCTTAATTTTTCCATCTTGCCCACCGGAGGCCAACATCTCACTATCTCGACTGAATGTTAAACAAAGCACAGCATCATCCATCATCATAAAGTTATCCTAAACAAAAGGACATCTGTTATTGGACAGCATCTACTCCTGTCACAACGAAAGTTATATTTGACATTTACGACAAAGTAGCCAAGTTCATCAGAATAACACTGTGATTTGCAATATAACATTACAGGTATGTAAAATAATATGGTACAATGTAAATACTATGTTACAGTTTAATACTGGTTGCAACTGTTAAAACTAAAAATTACCTGGGCTTGATATTTTAAATCTTTTCTTATTTTACCAGTTGTAAAATTCCAAACTTCAATAAAGCCATCCACACTTCCAGTAACAAGATATTGCCCATCAGGTGAAAACAAAGCACATTCAGGATGAGATTTTGAACCAAACTAGAAAGAAAATTTTATTTTGCCTACAAGTGGCCTTCCAAACAACAAGACCAACACTCCCACACAGTCAACCCACTTGTACTGTATGCCAGTGTTAGCAGAAGGCTTTCACAGAAGTCACCCCCATTTGGATTCCCATTTCTTGCTCACATCTTCCCTTCCCTTTCCCCTATTTCCCTGCTTTCTAGGAGGTACATGCAGGTATGTTCCTCCAACTCCGAAGCCATCAGTCATCCTTTTGTAAGTACAATACATGTCCAAAGCATCTCAAAGTTCTGTATTTCACAACACAACATCAAACCCATGTTCACATGATTTTAATTAATGTAGATGGCCATATTCCTGGAGCTCTCACAAGGACAAGTAAAAATGTCTGGCGATAGATAAAGCGAGACTAATAATTAGAAGATTTTTTACACCAGCATTTAAAGGGTTAGATATTATTTTACATTGGTGAGAGAGACCAGTGAACATTACTCTTTCTCTATTTCATAGATGTTCTATGTCATTGTTCTCCTTATATGACAAACCCACTTCAGTTCACCCACAAAACGAGATGCATTAAAAGCGAGCAAACCTTGATAGTTTTATTGAGTTGTGTTGGGTATTTCTCCTCTTCTTCATCACGGACAGCAGCTTTCCCTCGAAACACATCAATAGAAGTGCCTGGGGGTAATAACCCCTGGTACTGTTGCCATTTTAAAGCTTGGCCAAGTAGTGCCAAGAGACGAGATGGTGGTACGACTGAAACTTCTCCTGATAAAGCTACATAAATAATAATTAAACAAGGAAAACGTCATTACTTTCACACAAATCATAAATCATACGAGTACCACATCCAATCAATTATAGTATCTTCTAGTTTAAAGTACAGTACCAATTGATCAAAGAACCAAAGACCAACAATGCCAAAACAATTTGTGAATAATGATGACTGGCAATTATTTTTTTACCACCTAGTAAAAAATACCAGGAGGACATGTGCAGCTTAAGTTCAAAATGCTTTCTTATTTGGTAATGGTGTTCTAGTTTTTATAATGTTGAATGGTTTAAATTTGCACTCACTACCAACTATTCTAGAAATTCAAATGGTGAAGGTGTTCCACAAACCTTGAGCTATTGCAGCCCTTCTTCGTTCTTTACTGCTACCTTCAGGGTAAGCCTGGGAAAGAAAGTTCAACTCAGATAATTTTATACACTGTAGTACTCTGTACTGTAACAGGAATGTATGGTAGTACCTGTGTATTACAGTACTTGACAAATAGTCACTTATTATTTTAACTAATACTGAGCACTAAATACATGTATTACAGTATGTTAAAACAGTCATTCATTTTTTCATTATTTTTTATCAGCTTACAAACCATGTACATGTACGGGGAAGTTAAATTATCATGTGCAGAATTTCTTTGCACTTCACCAGAGATGTTTGACAAAACTGAGACCTTCTCAAGCAATATGCATGTATGGTAACGGATGTCTTCAATACATGTACATGTAAGTGAACTCGTACTGGTATGTCCTTTTCATTTTTGAAATAACAAAAAATATAAATTAATTAATGAAATCACAAAATATATTCCAGCTACAGTAATAATTATATATACATGTACAGCACTGCATTTAAAGCCGTAGTGCTATGAGGGTCAGGGATTTCTTGTGCATTTCTCTGTGCATCGCCGGTACTCTTTTACTAAGGCAGGTTGGACAAAAGCCAGCCTTATTTCTGAATTACTGTACCTCTCGGGGATCAAAATATGATCTTGCTAGTAAGTTTTCTAGATGAAGATATCTGTCTGGTTGTTGTTGTTTTAACATTATCATAGGGTCTGTTTGACGAAGAAGTGACCTGGCAGCACCAAGTTCTCGCAACTCAATCAGCTCTAGAACAATCTGAAACCAAAAGTAAGTTTTAGTAAGCTTTACAGCACAAGTTTGGTTTACAAGTACTGAGTACCAGTGCTCTGATATCAGCAGCAAATCTTCCAAAACCAGCTACTGAACAGATTTTAATATGTCTAATATCAGACAATTTTAAAATTCATCAGTTAAGAAATGAACACTTTTAAGTGTTCATTTCTTAATTGACGAATTTTAAATAAAGTATAGCTAAAACTATACTATTTAACCCATTGGGAATACATCAATATTGATTTGACTCTCATTATGGATCATTTTTAAAATTTTCAAACATTTCAGTTTATGTTACAATCTTTAACACCAAGTGATTTATAGTATACTATAGATCTGCAAATATGGTAAATTAGGTATACTTCATAACTTCAACACAAACACACCTGTTCATAAAGTTCAATGAGTGTTTTGTCAGGTAATTTCAATGGTTGCACTGCTTGGAGGACTGTATCCCAATGGCCATTATTAATTTCAGTAACAAATCCCTCAACACTATCCACTGTGTTGAGTGTTATCCCTGATTCTTCCTAAATGATGGTTTAATAAAAAACTGTGCTATGAAATTTAATGCTGAAGGTTAATCAATGCCAATCAGACCAACACATAACGGTAACTGGAGAAAGATCTTTGAACTTCTGTTCACATAATTGTATTATAATATATATTCCCTGTCCTTTGTTTAGCCTCACAGATACCAAAATGAGTAAAGACTGCCAAGATTTAAGGGTGTAATACAATTATAATAAGTTGCTTGAATTGGTAACTGGAAGATTTCTCCTGTTACACCACAATATCCTGTACTGTAGTATGCACCAAGTTCACTAGTCAATCATGTATCAATACATTGGAATACAAGAGTCATGAAGTCATATCTTGCAAAATATAGCATACATATATAGCAGAAGAGCCCTACAGGCTATACCAATCCAACAATGATGGATTTTGCGACATGTTTTTGTCTACTCAAAGTTGTTGGAGAACATGGTTTGGAAACTCGATTAGAATTTAAAAATAAACAATAGAAATTTTAAGCACCAGTTGTTGTTGGTCATTCAATCCAAAATACAACAACGATGTAATGAGGAAAAACCACAACATTACATAAACATAACCCAACATAGATAATGAGTTCTAGTGACTTTTAATCGAGTTTCCAAACCATGTACTCCGTCTCCAGTAACTACGGTCTGCTATAAAAGCAAACAAAAAGTTTCACAGAATGTTTCACAGATGTCACACATTTGGCTTCAAAGACTTACTATTCCCGTTCAAATATGCACTTTATTATTTATAAATTAATATTGTAAACATTGACATACTGTGCAATGGCAGAATGTACTATTTATAATGCTCTAAGTGTTTCAGTACAGCAAGGCTTTAAAGAAAAAGACAATGACTGGAAATATCAAGACTTCACGGTAATCGCAATATGCTTGCTATTGCTTCATTTCACTACTTGTATTTTTTATACTATTTTTATACCTGTAAAACAGCCAAAGTCCTTGGAAGATTATTTTCTTTCAAATACTGCTCTATCAGTCTTACCACACTAAGAAATGATAGAAAAATAATAACAATTAACACAAATATACAATTCTTTCAGAGACTAAAATTTCCGTATGTAAACTGCGTTTTATTCATGTTTCATGACTTACTCTGCACTTTCAACTTCTAACGCCATGTTGGAATATCTGGGTACCCGTTCCAGTCCCCTAGTGGCTTAGTACCCCGGGGGTACCTAAGCCAGAATACGCATTATTATTTTTACCATATTTTGTTTTTACCATATTTTTTTGCCATATTTAATGCCTGTTTTTTTCTAAAATGGCATTCTAATTTGAAATATTACGTCAGAAGTAAAGTCAATAAGTTTAGAAGTTTCTTATCACACAGAGACGTTGTTATATTGCTTGCATTTTGGTGGTTGTTTACCCCCCGGTGTAACGCCGTTCTGTCCACGTGCAGCCACTTTGGTTAATTATCACACCACGTGAAAGGAAAACAAGATGGCGTTCCCGAGCATTAGCCGTGGTCGTGGACGAGCAAGAATCCTTGCCAATGCTTTACCAAAACCCGGTGAAGAACCGAAAACTAACAAGTACTCGTCTCTAGGCATCCCAGCAACCGCGTCAGTGGTGAACGGCGTTGAAAACTCGCTGATATTGTGTCTAAAAAACCCATCGCCTGCCAACGTCGAAAGCTTTCGCGAGAAAGCCGAGAATTTTATAAACAACAGTGAGGAGAATATTACGACTCTTGTCGATTTAATATGTACTCGATGTTTCGCCGATACAGATTTCGCGACTGTATCTGGTGAAATAGTTTCTGTTCTGGCCGCAATATCGAACTCTGGGGTAAAATTGCGAGCAACACTGCTTAAAACAGTCCAAAAAGCTTACAAAAATCGGGAAGAACAAAGCAAGGAAAATTTTGATAACTACTTAGGGTTTTCTACGCTTTTTTGTTCCTTGTTTAAGTGGCTGCGAGTAAATGATGAGCCGTTAAAGGCTTTGACAGCGCCAGTGTATCAAGTTCTTGGTGACCTCTTGGATGGAAGATCAAATTTGCCAGCTCAAAGAGAACACGAAATCGAGACGTTTCATAATTGTGTTCTGATGGTAGGAGAAGTGCTAGAAAAAAGTGATACAGTAAGTGGAATAGTTTTAAATTGGGTTACTCCACATTTTGCTTGTTTGGTTTGTCTGTCTCAGTGATGTTTTGCTTGGTCTGTTTATCTGTCTACCTGCCTTTCTTTTTCTTGCTGCCTGCTTGTCTGTCTTGCCCCCCTGCCCTCCCATACCGCCTGCCTCAATTAATACCATGATATAAATTTTTTTAATTTCTCTTTTCCCAGAACAAAATGCCTGAATTATTTAAGAAAGTACGCCAAAACATTTTAAAAAAAGCTTCACCAAAAATGCGCTGTCTCTTAATGGAAACGCTCGAGTACCATACCAGTGGTAACTGGACTGTAAATAATGATATCAAATCGTTTTATAGTGATATTTTAAGTGATATTATAGCCAAAGCGTAAATTGGCATATTACTGTTATTTGTTATATAAGCAAGATTAGTACCAAATATTTTTTGCAGCACTCTTCAGTAAGTATTATACAGTATGGTGGAGTGTAGGCCACCTGGGATGAAACTTTCATCTTTTTAATTGAGTGTGATAAATATTTCTTGACTTGCATATCATAAACTCTTGAGGCTCATAAATATTTTAGCAAACCCATGTGCAAATACAGGCTTATCAAAGAAAACAAATGACACACATGCCTTAGATAACCAGTAACTTATATATTTGTATACTGTAATACAGTATACACTATAGCTGGTTCAATAATTTCCATTTACCATTTGAGTCATTTGTCATCCTTAAAGTGCACATGACACAAATTTGTTTATTGCTGGATTAAAGCGTTATTTATGTGTGGTTCATCACAGTGTAATTTTTTTTACGAAAAAAATGATATTAAGGATGTGAAGTAGATAAGTGTTTGGTGATTGGGGACAAATTTGCAACAAAATGGCAACACATAAAGCCAATTTCAGCCAATAGATTCAGTGATGTCAAGTTATAAAAACTTAAAATAACTGATAAGATGTATTCACATTTTATTGACTGAGATTGATTCTGTGTAAAATTTGTAAAACCAGTGTGGTCATTTTGACTTCATTCTGGTGCAAAGTTGTTCCCAGTTCCCAGTTACTTTTTAACCTTGTGTCTACCTCTTCAACAGCTTAGATAGTGCACTTAAAATCACATTTTTAACAAATACATTACACCATGATGAACTAAACGTAAATAACTCCTTGATGCTGTAATAAACAAATTTGTTTTTAGGGACTTTAACTGATACCAACACACAGCAACATTCACATAATATTATATGATATGTCTGTTCAACTGCAGTCATACATACTGTATATTGCTATGAAGATGTTTTACAGTAGAATGTAGTATAACAGAAAAACATGGTCTGGTAAAGAACTGTTACTGTTTGGCATATCTTGTCAAAAGGTCCTTTTATAAAACTGTCAAGTGTAAATAAGAAGTTTGATGTTACAACATAACATATTTAGTTAATGAAAATATTAAAAATCTAAAGTGCTGATGACATAGCTATTGCCATGTTTGTATTGTATATTAAGTGTTGGACAAGCATAATGTGCACAGCATTGAATTTTAATGAAAAGTTGCAGTTCATAATCAGTGAATGATGGGTTTGTAATGCAGTTTTGTAATGCTTTTTCTGTGAAATTTTACCCTTATGTGTATAAACATGTCTGCTCTGTTGCAATTGTGGGGTAACTAGTGTGATGCAACAATTGTGATTTAATATTGCAATCTCTTGCATTTCATTTGTGGCTTTTCATATAACCTGTTTATGTGCATCACAATGTAGTGGCAAGGTTCTTTCATTAACTACAAACAAAAAATGTGCATCTTGTACTGTTACATGTTTAGACAATGGTTATGACTCAATAAACCTTGCTGTCTTAGTGTGATAAAACATGCAAGTCAAATGTTAATTTAGCAATCCTGTGTATTGACACTGACAACATTTTTACAGCCATGTACAGGTATAGATGCCAAATTGTGTTATCTACACCTGTATTAATTAAAGTTAAAAATTATGCAACAATTAGCCCAACTTTTCTCCACAAGATGGTCAATGACTATGGTGTGATAAACAGCAAGAGTGAATTGTGATTATTAGTGATCTGTGAGAAATAAGCCATTAGTAGCCCAGCCAATCAGAATGCAGTATTTGTAGAATGTAGTAGATATACTAAATGCAATTACTTTCTACATTCACTATTTCACACAATGTCCCATATGCTTGTCAATGTCTCCATTTCTTATTGTATTTTAACATTTGAAGTGGAGTACCAATTTGATTAACACATTAATTTATTTATTTATTTACAGTACTGGTACTACAGGCACAGAATAGGAAATAAACAGAAGGGCAACTCAAGTCAGAACCTTTGAAGTTAGTGTCCTCGTGCATATCGCATTGCGCATGGTGTCGGTCATTACTCTGGCCAGTAAACTGCATGTTAATTAGCTGAACGGCCAATGAACACCCTGAACTGGCAAGTCCGCCATTACTCTGGCCAGTAAACTGCATAAAATCTGCATAAAATACAGGGGACACGTTGTACGGCTGAGTTGCCCTTCTGGTTAATTCGTATTCTGTGCTACAGGTATATATTTATTTTATGGGGAAACTGTAGCTGTTACAAACTCATTCATTCACCATGTTTTAGGCTAACAGTATACTGTTGTTACCCAAGCAACCAAATAAGTAAATTAAGAGTTTGGGTGAATTTTATTGGTTGAACAGTATGGAAACTAATTGTTGATGTTTTGTTTACATGTAAATACTTACTTGTTTAGTTGTGTTAAAGAGAACTGGTAATCATTTTATTTGTTTTAGACACATAATAAATTTAATACAGTAGCTGTAGTGCTTAAGATATTTAGGTGGCAAAGTAAATTAACTATCTTCACCAAGTGTTATAATGTTGCAGTTCAGTAGTATTTCTTGTTAATCACTTTAGAATCAAAGAGTCTTAATTTTGTTTCAACCAATTTCCAGCAGGGGGTTTTCCTGCCAGACTAAAGTCATTACATGTTAACCAAAGTAAAATCTGTTGACATGGCTGGTTGCCACCAGCACAACCAGGCATGTAGGTTAAACCTGGAATTTAAACAAAAAGACTTGTACTCACATAAAATTGCACAACAAGCCTATTACCAGCTTGCTACAATAAGTTGCAATAACAAGCTGCATCCAAGATGCATTTGCAAGCCTTGTTCCAGCTTTGTTGATGAGTTGCAGCAACTTGTTATCATGTTAACAAGTTGTTTAATCCTATAACCTTGTTACAAGTTGTTCTGACAACTTGATATCATCCCACAATGTGCTGCAGCCATCAACTTGTTAACAACTTGATATCCACAATCCTGTAGCAACTTGATGAACAACAGCCTTATTACAATTTGATAACCAGCTTGTGCCAGCCTTTTTCCGAACACATGCTGTGGCTTGTGAGATTTCTTGGTGTGTACTACTTGTCTTGTAGAAACAGCAGTAGTTTACAGTATGACAATTTTTTGACCGTATTGGATATTCAACTAATTGGTCTTTACTTCTCCAGTTGTACAAAGGGCTATTTTTGAAGGGCTAAAAAAGTTACATTAAAAGTAAAATTCAAGCCAAGTTAATTCCAAGTATCTAATTTTTCTGGGAAATCATTAAAAAAACAAATTTGAATGAAATTCCAATAAATGTTATAGTTTATATATTAAAAATTTATTACAAATCTTGCCAAAATAACCAAAGTGCCTACCCTTTCTCTGAGTATATATTTTAACTGCCACCTTTCAGATGATTTATAGCGTCCTGGCCCTGGAAAATCTGCTTTATTTTAAAGCCACCCCCTCGAAATCTTGTTGAGTTGTACACCCCCACTTCTGGAAATTCCAATGTCCTCAACCCCCTATGAGGATAAAAATGCAACGTGCCAATCCGTGGGTTAGTATTGGGGTTATTACTGGAAAAGCGAAGTCTCTGTCCTCGCGCAGGTCAGATTACGCATGTTGCGCTGGGAGCAGTGGCTCTAAATGGCATGTTGCGGCCAATAGGCTGGCCCAAGCCATGGTGATGGTCCTAGCCAGTTTTTGCGTACATATATTTAAACCAGAGCCGCTGCCCTCTATACGAGAGAGTTAGGATATCTATTGTTCTCATCTTGGAATGAAAATGGCGGAATACAATAGCAAAACGATAGATCGCTGCCATTTTCCGCCTAAATTCAAAAGGGCTCTGCATATACTGTAAAGCAATAACCATTGTAGGCGTAAATTACGTTTAGTTTTACACCACGTATTGCTTATGAAGTGTTGACATCGCCGGCGCATTGCTTATTTCATTGGCAAAATTTGGGGTATTTCGTCATTTCTTGGAATAGGATGGTGTTTTCTCAGTATGTCGAAATGTTTTCTCAGGGGTTGCTTTGTCTTTATTCACAAGTTTTTCTCGTAAAGGTACAGATCAGTTTAAATATATTGAAATTTTAATTTGAATATTCCTACTTGATTATCATTATATACAGGCAGTACTGTACTTCGATACTCAAAATAATTTTTTGTACTTCAGTTTGTAGCCCGTATCACTAGGTACAGTAGTTGACTTGATGTATCAGTCTACGTGTATTATGTTTATGAGTATTGTAATTTTGTTTTTAAGCTTAATTTGTTTGTTAGTAAAATCATTTCTTTTTTCCTTTTTAATGTTTCTCTCAACCGCGTGTTCAATATTTGCTTGGAATTATTTGAAAGTTAGTCTTGAAGCTGGTGTGTTAACTAAAAAATCGTTTTCACGAATAAAATGTATTTATTGAAGTGAATTTAAGTCAAGACAATTGTTGCTGTGTGAGGGTTTTCCCATCTTCCAAAATTTGGTTTTAGACGGAGTAAAATCTGTTACAGTACTTTTGGCGATACATTTTTTTATCTTCTCAAATGAAAGAACTCTTAAAATTGTGTAATCACTTACATTATATATGTATTGTATCTCTCATTGGTTTCTAATATGGTATTTTACTTCAAAGCTGGCCAAATATTGACTATGGCCATCTTGAACCTTAATTATAGTAGTTTTGGTGATGTTAAAACTAGGGAAACTGTACAACGAACTCTTACTACATGTATGTGAGTTTGTGTAGACAACAATTTGTGCAACTGACTTCAGGCAACTAAGCATAGGTACAGATCTATTCAAACTTCCCATTTTAATACACTGTACAGTGTTCAAAATTGAATATTTGGCATGACCTTGGTAGTGCTGGGAATATTCAAAGCGGATGTTATCAAATTGAAGCTACTGTAATTTAAAGTCAGGTATCTTAAAGATACCACCAGTAAATTATATTAACGTTCTTTCAGGTGAAAAGATAAAACAGTAATATTAACTATATCCTTTAAAGGACAAGTGCAATCAAAAAATCATGTCTAATTTTTCTGAATCATATTAAAGAAAACAGTAATTTAAGATCACTGACAAAATTTCAACGTAAAATATTTAATAGTTTGCAAGTTATTGATGTTTTTGTAA
>JAOBAZ010167099.1:0-10589 GCA_026546875.1 Pteroeides caledonicum | reverse complement strand
CTTAAATACCGGCTGCGAAGTCAGGATGAGAAAAACTGTGCTCAGGTCTTGAAAACTGCCTGAGGCACAGTTTTTCTCATATTGACCAAAGCTGTCGGTTGTTCATTTTATGATGGTAGAAATAACAGACAATTTAAACTAACGGTCAGTTTAAAACCTGTCGCCTCGTAATTCTCTTTACCATTATAGCTTACACCGACGCTTTACAATTTCTGCATAACATCCAGTTTCACTTCCACTATCCTCGTAATTTCCTACATAATTACTTACATGTGAAAAAACATTTTGTGTGATTTGTCAGTTCCATTTTTTACAGCAGGCCGGCTGCATTTCACAGCGGGCCGGATGAGAAAACCCGACCGCCTGTGATCAGATTTATTTGTACCACTAAAAAATAAGTCTCGACATCAACTCCTGCTCCATTGCTTTCAATCAAAATTTACTCACCTCGTATTTTAAAATTTTAATGTAGAGATCACTATTATCTTCTAAAAATGTCATAAACTGCTGTGAAAGGTCCGGTGAAAAATCCTTTATAAATCAATACACATAATCATCAATTAATGAATAGTTTACCTATATAACCTACAATTCTTTAGATCTTTAGATCCAATTTATTCAATTAAAGGTTGCATGCTGTAATTCGAGTTTGCAGGACACAGAAAAATATGTATGGAAAAATGCAGAACGATTTTGAAACGTTTACATGATAAAGTATACCAGTTATGTTTTAAAGTCTATTAAAACTATTACCTACAATCGTTGCAAAAATAGTTGGGACACCTGTAGAATTTTAATGCCTGTCAGGACCCTCCCCCCCGTTTCAATGTTGTTGGACTAGAAATATTGGGTTTTGAATAACGACCACTTTACTACGTTCGCACAAAAGGATTTCAACGTCAAATATTCCATGTTCCAAATTTCATGCAAATAAAAACTTTGTCAAAAGCTACTTCCCATTTACTTGACACATTCGACGTTCGAAATTTCAGCAGGCCTGAGCAGTTACTACATACCTATTGTAACTGTTACGAATGCAGAAATATTTGTGAAATGTTCAAAAAAATCTTACCTGAGACAGCGTATCACTTTCCTCAGATAACTCTTGGTCAAAAACACTCTCACCACCATCACTGTAATTAGAAAAGACACTCAAGTACTTAGACCACTAAAGGGGGTTAACAGCAAACCTTTTAAGCAGTTTAAAAGAGGGTTCAAGGATATTACAAAATATTCTTGCAGATTTATTATTTCGTTTTAATGATCAGTCCATTTCTTTTTGAATCTTTGATTTGATATTTTGATAATCCCTAAATCTCATATGTAACCACTCTCACCACTCGTTAAAAGTGAGTTGTAAGCGGCTACTGTACATTATGCGCTTTAGAAAATATCAATAATAATATCAAGTTTAATAATATCAAAAATAAATATTGTCATGTTGTCAATTGTGAAAACAATTTATCGTATTTCGGAGGCGCAACCCATAATACCTCAACAAATTTAACTACAAAGATGCATCAGTTCGACGTTGTTGTAGTGTTACGTTCATTTTACCTCGTTTCATCACTTTCTTGAATGACTTCCTTTTCACACTGAATCGCAGGTTCCTTTGTTATTATTTTACTATTGAACGGCTTAAACTTCACATCAGCAGTTTCGTTGACATTTTCATCGTTTTCGCTTTCAGAGCTCGTCTCTTCTAGCCGAAATCAATAAAACAACTTTAAGAAGAAACTCCAGATGCACCTTAATTTATGCACAACTATATGCATTACGAATACCTTATCTCCCCTAGAACTTGAAAAGTAACATCGTCTGGCGTGAGTCAGAGTAAAAGTGCCGCCCGCAGCAGGAATGAGATTAATAACGGATATATTCAGTATAAATCATGTAAATAACCCTTTCCAGGCCGCAATCGACTTTTATTAGTTTACGTAGGCCAACTCCAGACGATTTTACTTGGCCAAGGTGGACCCACGGTCGAGAACGGGATAAAAACGTCAGCGTGATGATATTTGAGTAACGTAATATTGATTTTACAGGGCATGTATATCACAACATGTGGGCATATCTAGTAGACTATCAACCTCATTGTGACAAAGCGCTATCGCTGCCAAAATTGCTTTTCCTGTCTTACGCATTATATTCCCATCTCGGGGCTCAATATACTAGTTGGATATTTTTCCTTCGCGTATTCCTTTTATTCGGGTAGACATTTTTGGAATCCGCACGATTAAAAGCACATGACGACTTTGTACCCAAATTTTACAGCAACTTTTGTAATAAGTATGTGTTTTATCTCCTATTTTAGTGTAGTGACAGAACACTAATAGTTTTGTCATTCAAGTTCACACTGTGTCGCAACAATTTGAAACAATTATAGCCACTTTCATAACAGCGATCAATTAAAGTATTTTTGGGGTCCTTCTAAATTTGTTGACCTGGTTTGGAAAGGAAGGAAACATTATTTTGAATTACAAACATGAAAGCGAGTTCAACAAAGTAAATTAGAAGCAAGAAACAGATTAATTTAACTGATCCTTACTAAGAAAGTGGTCAACGTGATCTATCCCTCAGTTACATTTAACTAAGATGAACGTGACAACATGCACACATGGCTTGCAAATACCAACAGTGTTTTCTAGATATACAACACACTTAACCATTGTAAAAAGTAAAAGCATGTAAAAAGAACTAGAAGAGTTACTCTCCTCCTCGCAAGACACTGTGTGGTATATAATTCAACCAACAATGGTAACCATAGGAGGTAAATGTTGACTGCATCAACTCGGATGCGATTTAAACCGCATTGTTAATAGCGATTTTCTTAGCTACGTCTTGGGTGTGATCTAGTGAATGGCAATTAATTAAGTAACACAACTATCTAGGTGATCTGACCGTGAGCAAAAACCTGGGACTAGCAAGAAAATAGAAATCCATGGGACCAGCAAGAAAATAGAAATCCATTTTGCTGTTTTTAATCACTTATATCTTTGGTTTTTGTTGATGAAACTTGCTCAAACTTAGTAATTAGGTTTAATACACCAAATTATAAGTCTGTGATAAATTTGGGAACGAAGTAAAGTATATTTCAAGAGAAAATTAGCCGTTTTGATCGAAAAATGGATTTTTATTTGACAACTAGTGCTAGTCCTTTTCCGGGTTTTGAGATCATCTGGCCATCTTATCCTCATATAAGTTCTTAATAATTAATTTGTCTAGTTACTACAAATAGGACCTGTTTAGTAATTAACTCAATTTAAAGGTCACCTCAAACATAAAATTCCAAAATTTTCTTTTCTAATAAAAGACACCAAATTTTGAAACTTATCTGACAAAACTTTGGGAAATATCCTAGTTGAAGCTTTTAATAATAAATGCAAAACGGAAATCATCGTAAACTACGTGGCGTGACGTCATTTGTGACATTTGGCGCATAACTAAATTGTGAACTAACATTTTCTTTGTCATTCACAATGTTTTATTTGACTTTTTCGGATTAATCGTTTTAAGTCATAAATATGAGGCAAAAATAAACAACCTAAATCGTTAGTTTCATGAAACACGGTACGTTACAAATGACGTCACACTATTATCGGAATGATTCCGCTGATGCTCGGAAATCGCTCTTTAACGTCTATATCTCCTTGAATATACAAATATGGACGTTCAAAATAAGCCACGACACCAATGACAAACTTTTTGTCTGAAATAAATTTGTATGATACGCCGCAGTTGACCTTTAACCACAGGAGAACGAGATCATTCATTGTGTTTTCTGTATGATAAAGGAACCAAATACAACAAAGTAAAGCTGAGTCTTCATTAACCAGTCATGTATCACCCAAAACAATTTGAGATTGGATAACAAAAACCTGGAGCAGTGACTCATTTAGAAATTACTTCCAAAGTCTCATTACCGTATTAATCTCAACACACCAATGTAACTCGTAATTCAAATGTAAATAGCAACTTATCATATTCACCGCCACCATACCACAAGCTATGTTACTGGACCACACAAGACCAGACCAAAAACTTATAACCCAACAAAACTCGACTTAGTTATAATTAAATAAGGCCCGTTTCAGACGTCGTGCCACTCATGTGCCGAAATTAATTCAATCAATTGCTGCAGTGGTAGGTAATTCAAACCTCGTACATTTGTCGAACTTAATTATGACGGTGCTTAGTCGGACGTTTGTAATTTATTAGTAATTATTCATTAAATTCTGCGGCAGGCTCTGCTAAACCTACGTGGTTGTGCCGCACCTAAATCTCGACTGATTCAGATAGAATTAAAATTATTTATACAATTAAAAATATTTGTAGTGAAATTTGAAAACAACGTTCCAGTAAAAGTGGAGTACGGCCAATTCAGAACAGTTTTTGCCACCTTATGTTACCTTCTATAAACATCAATGCAGAAAGCCCTCTATAAACTGGACTCTGGCCACTCTTGGAGTGATCCGTTTCTCAGGTTAATTTCAATTAATAATTGACTTAATTTGTGACTTACTTTTATCGACCTACCTTGATGTGTATAATGGTAGATTTCTTTCAATTTTGTAATCATTTTTCGTTTTGACAACGGACGAACGCCATATTGTTTTATTTGTGTCTACACAACAAACATGAAAAGGTTGTTACAATAAGTGTTCTGTTATTACCATAAGTAATTTGGTAATATTGCTGTCATTATTCAAAGATGCTCAATTGTGCAATAACGTAGTAATCTCGATATAAGTACTTTAGTCGGTTGTTAATAAATAAGCAATAAATGAATTTAGATATAACTAACCGTTAGTTGAGGTGTGTCCATGTTAGAATAATCTAACATTGGGGTTATTGAATTTCGTATTTTTTTCAACCGTTGGGAGTTGATAGGAGTTGTTTTAGCGTGTATTTCGACAACTTTGTTGGAAGCATCTTTTTTGATTTGCTTTATGCAATATTTTGTTTTTTGCTTAGTGTCACCGTTTTGTGGCTCGTCGGCTTTATTGTCTACATTGCACAAGGCCTCCTCGTCATCACTATGCTTAACAAAATAATCCTCAATATCACAATTAAAACCCCCATCATCATAACAATCAATATCATCACATTCATTGTTGTAATCAACATCTTGGTGATCATAAACAATATCTTCATCATCGCAATAAACGTCGTGATGGCCATAATCAATATCTCGATACTGATCATCATTAATATTTTTGCAATCTGTATTTTTATAATTTTGCGTAATGTCTTGATCATAGCCATCAACTTGATGATCTTGATAATCATTATCATGATGATCATATACGATATCTTGGTGGTCATAATCAATATCTTGATCCCAATCAGTACCTAGGTGATTGTAATCAGTATCTTCATTGTCATCATTCTTATGCTCATTAGTTTTTTCTACGCTTGATGCTAAAAGCGAATTGTTTTTAGACATTGATACGTCCGAGGAACTATTTACATCGTCATTTGTCTTTCCAGTGGAATTAAGACATAACATCTGTTCGCTATTTAACAATCTGTCCTTGGCAGAATCGCTTTCCATATCCATAAAAGAGTTGTCTTGATTTGTCGTAAAAAATGACTGGCTTGGGAAGCCGGGAGAGATAATCAACTCTGGTGAATATGAAGATTGGTCAGGGTTATTCAACTGTACGTTATGTCTTTTTGGAGATGGTTGACATGTTGAAGTAAGTTTTTGAGACGAAAGCGGTTCATTCTTATTAGAACGCTGGTGAGGAGACTTCCGACGTCCAACAGTTAATTTATCTGGTTGAGATACATCTTCTAACAATGCGACATTTGTTGTATGATCGTTCTGGCTTTTCTCTCTACTGCAGAATTTATAAAGCGACTTGCATGGTGTTTCAGGAACCAGCCAGGCACTGGAATCAGCAAAAATATCGTTACCCTTAAAAAAAAAATAACAAATTTGACAGGCCACGCTAGTTAAAACCCTAGTTTATAACCATTTAACTCCCATAAGAAATAATTTCTAATCTTTTATGCAACTTGTCTCGCAATAGTTGTGAGACATAAACTATTGGGTTGCACAACGTACAAATCTACATGCACTTAAGCCAACGATGATTACCAGGGACTTTTTCAGCATTTCGGTGTGTATCAATAGGTGTAGTTATCTCTACTTGCAAGTTACTTTGCTGTATTAACCATTGGGCTTGCTATTGTTTTGCCAGACATTTTATGGCTTAAATCGTTGCAAGTTGTATGAAATACATTTTGCAGCTGTTGGACGTCTCAGGTGTATAAAACTCCAATATTTTAAGTTATGTAAACAACCTTTACCAGATTTGAAAAGTTCTCGACAAAATACAATAAATATTTTCAGTCTGGATGACGGAGTAAAACCTTCTGTGTTATTCAAAAATAGTCAATGTTGACGTCTCATTCACGGAATTTTAAAAAACAAAACAGATTACATGAAAAATAGTAGACTGTAAATTCGCTGCGCAACTCGGGCTGTTCCCTATATTACCGGTACTGAATGTAAAAGCTTTGAGGATTTAAATTAGCACTTCTCTAAGATCTCTGCCTAGATGTCTAACTTTTTAAAAAAAAACATGACCAATTTTACCTTGATTTCCATATCTAGCTCCAATGAATTTGTGAGCGATAAATCGGAAAACGACCCAGTTTCAACTTTACTTTCTTCTTCTTCACCCATCTCATTTACAGAGGTTTCATCACAACAAGTGTTGTTCCTTTTCCCATTACCTTGCTTGTTGTGTTCAGAAATGCTTTTCACTGGTGACTCCTGTTGTTTTTTTGGAGTTATTTGTGTATATATTTTAATTTCCATTTCTTCCAGGTCTTCGTCTAATATACTATCTTCAAAAGCGTCCTCGACTTCTGCGATATCAACCATCTCCTCTCCGTCCCAAAGTGACTTTAGCAAAACATCTAAATCTCCATTTCTAGCTTCAGCTACTTCCTCCTCGGCTTCTGAATCACTTTTTAAATATTCAATGACTTCGTTATTCTTGTTTGCAGATTTATTTAATTCCACCCACTCTTTGACATTACAATCCATATCAAGTCTTAACAAAGTAAAATTCGGTAAGACAAATTAAACCCCCAAAAAGCTTTATTATAATACAAGATACAAAAGAATAAGTGTGCTGAGAAAATTTAAAAGCGCTATTCTAAGAGTAAATGATGACTTCCAACCAAGATAGTTCTGAGAAATGGAAGTACGTGTACAAGACCTTTCAGCGGGGATCGAGCTCACGATTCTGGGATACCAGTCCAGCAGTGGAATGGAATGGCAAGGTAGTAGGTTCGATTCCCGTTGCAAGACGTTCTACGGTAGTTACGTAAATGACTTCAGTAGAAAACCAAGAGGTTTACGTAATTATCTAAGTTTCATTTGTGAGATATCCTGGTTTGACTGATATACAAATTTCATAGTATAGCTATAGAATTTTGTATAGAATACATCTAACTATAGAATACATCTGAAACCTTAAAAAGGCTACTCGTTGAAAACTCTTTGATATGCAGTCTGATCTCACATGATTTTTGCATATCAACCAAACGAAAATACAGTGTATCTCAGAATGAAGCAAGGTAACGACGTTCTACAAAATTGGTAGTTCATTCCTTTATATGACTGCTACTATAAAACATGGATTTATAAAATGTATATTTGTCTTTAAACATAAAAATATTGTTTATGTAAAACTCGTCATACAACACACAGTACTGATTAGAAGTAATCTCATTTTTGAACACGATCGAAGCGCGTTCCTAAGTGGGTTCCGTTACACAAAATTTGTATTATATTTCATATGGAACGTACAAAACGCGCTCCGGAACGGGTTAAGAACGCGCTCTAGAACGTGTTATTCATTAGGTTCCTTCCAAGCAGAACTGTATCCAACATATTTAACGTTCCAAAAAGTACCAGAATTGGAAAATAACTAAACAAACTTTGAATGCTTTAACTGTTGTTAAGAATTGTCACTAGTGCTAAAGTTGTCATTTTAAACTAGCTTGGTGCTGGGAGTGGGACAATCCTGAGTTAAGTGTTCTTACTTAAACTTCAATATGTTTTAGTTCGTTTAACGAAAAAACAACGCCGTTCCCAACATGCAAATATACTTTAAAACACTTGGCTTCAAGTGTATAAAGAGTGTACTGCAGGTTTACAACTAAATTAGGTTAGTATACCTTTCCAGTAAGACTTTTATGTCCTCCATGACACGACAGTTTACAGGAACAAAGGACGCTGTGTAAAGAAATACCATAACTGCATGTACAGCGCGAATATCAATGTCGTCCATTTCTAAAGTAGTACTGTTTTCGCTGGAAAACATTTTTTTCTTACGAAGCATCTATAAAAAGTAGATAACGTTCGTTATGCAAAATTTTTAACCAATCCAATCTTACACACAGCAATTTTTTATAAAAATTTCTTAAAGGACATTGGCAACAAATTTTTTTATTACCTCAAATGGAAGAACTCTTAAAACTGTTTAGTAACTTCTTTTACAGTTTTGTCATATCCCCCATAGTTCTCCATATATTTAATTTCAAATTTCAGGAAATTTTACTCTCGTCCGCCATTTTGGATTTTACCGGATATGCAAAAATGACGTCGGTGCAGGATCACGCAAACTTTTGAAGACCACATTACAATATCTGACTAAACAATGTGATCTTAACACTTCGCTGTTATTTGTGGGTGTGGAAACCATCAAACAAACATTTGACTTTGGATCCGTCGCACGAGGATACGTTTAACAATTTTTAACCAACACATGACGTCATCAAATCCGAAGTTAATGAGGTTAAAATTGTTTCAAGATGGCGGACTAGAAAAAACACGAATTATAATTATCTCAAGAACTAAACAAGATATGAAGAAACTGTATAAGATGTTATTATACAATTTTAAGAGTTCTTTCACTTAAGACAATAAAAAAATTTGTTGCCAATGTCCTTTAAAGATGTTTGTAGCCGGTACTGTTGACGCTAGGAGCTTTATTGGATACATGTCACCAAAGTTATCGACAGTTTGCATGCGTTAATATTAGTACAGTACATGCAGCTTTAAGCCTGGTTTACACTAACCACATTAACATGAGGAGGAACAAAAGGCAAAACAAAGAAATTCAGCCAAGTCTGCGACATAAGCATCAACATAAGAACATAGTCGAAGCATAATTTAAGAGCAGAGCAAAAGACAAAAACAAAGACAAATTCTTGTTGTTTTGTAGCCCTAGAAAAAAAATCATGCTTTGGTTTTCGGCATCGAACTTAAGCTTATAGCGTATGACTATATCTTATATCTCTATCTTATAGTACATCTTGGTTTCTTTCTGGGGCGACATGTTTTCTGGATATACAACACACTTAACCATTGTTAAACGCAAAAGCGTGTGAAAAGAACCAGAGTGGTTTATCTTCCTTCCCAAACAAACACTGTATGATCATACATGTTTTAATCAACAGTGGTAACCGAGGGAGGTAAATCAGTACATTATACATGCAAGCAATAGCCCCCCTCACTAAAATGACGCGGATAAAACTTTAGTGTAAATTAAAAGTCAAATAAAAACATATGTTTGTGAATCATTTGGAAGTGCGAGGTAAGACCGTGCAATGATAAATTAGTTTCAAAGAAAAACTTTATTTAGTTTCAATAATTTTAGCGTGTCATGCTAATGTCATGGAATATTCATGCACTTTTTCCATCATAAAAACAAATTAACATATGTGAAAATAACATAACGATAATAACACAATAGCAAAATATAATGTCAAATAAATAAAATTTAATAAAATTAAAATTAAAAAAATTAAAACAATAATATAAAACAATGCAATTTTATTGCGAAAAGTAATATTCTTTTATCAACTATTTACTATTTATATACTACAATTATCATTTATATACCCGGAGCGAGTGTGATACCGTGAAATGTTATACTGAAAAAATAAAAGCTTTTCACATCCCAGGTTCAGACCCAATTCCCGCCGCTAGGGTGATAATAGTATTATCACAAGGCCCCGGGCTCCTGGGCCATGTGATAATACTATTATCGCACGCGCGACGGAAACTGAGGCTGAAACCGGCATCTGATATCGTGATTTGTCACGTTTTCACGTGGTACAAAAGCTATTTCCTAATTGGGCGATTTAAATTTGAGGTATAATATTACTATTTACATACTGTCTACAAGCCCAGGTGATCAGACGGGAAGCAAAAAGACTGGGACTAGCATCAGAATAGAAATTCAATATCGTATACCTTCAATCACCATGATTCTTTTTGTGAAACTGTGTGAAACTTTTTGTGCGGGGAATTGAATACCCGAAAGAAATTTGACACAGAAATCTGATACAGTTAATGAGATACTGAGTAATTTTAAACCTGAAATGGATTTCTATTTGATAACTAGTTCCAGGACCTTTCCGAATTTTGAGATCACCTGGTATTTTCTACAAAATATATTATAAGGTATATATAAAACAAAAATTCTTACTGTGTTATCTAAATTATCTTTCCAACAGGTTTTGTAAATTATTTTACAGTTTTTCGTTTAGTTCTTTCGTTG
>JAOBAZ010166877.1:0-10593 GCA_026546875.1 Pteroeides caledonicum | reverse complement strand
GCCTTCATTCAATACTTAAGCTTGCCAAATATCACTCACTACTCAGATTAACATTTTCCATTCCTCATTAATTACCATCTTGTGTGTATTTAATTTAGTCTCTTGTCTTAAGTACTTATGCGCGAAGTCAGTCAACAGTTGGTGAGATGGTTAACCTAATGTCTGTGGATGCTCAACGCTTAATGGACATCCTTACGTACATAAATATGATCTGGTCAGCTCCACTTCAAATCACTTTAGCTATAGTGTTCTTATATCGTACCATGGGTGTGTCAGTTCTTGCTGGAGTTGCTGTCATGGTTGCCCTATTTCCTATTAATTATTTCACTGGTCGAAAATTGCGAGATCTACAGGTATATTTAATCTGTGCTTATGAAATATTACCGGTTGGTGTTTTAGAATTTGTTGATACTAATCACCAAGTAGTTAAAAAAGAGAGAAGTATGGTACACCACAAAAATGATTTGCACCCCCATTTAAAATGTGTACTATAGGTGCGTTTCACAACAATTGGGTACACATGGTGGTCACAAAAGAATCTCATTAGAAGCTTACAGTATTTGAATCTCATTGTTTGACCTCCATCTGCCATTGCCTGACATCCTCACATGACCAAATGAAACTCATCTATTACTATCTTATTTTTAGGTTACAATATTTGCAGTAAGACCCGCAGTCACTTGCCCACTCCCCCCAAAAAAATGTGTACAAATCCAAGTCTTGTAGAATTAACTTTCATGAGTAAAAAAACGTTGCATTGGGGAAAATGGAAACTAAAATGGAATTAAAATATGCTTTACCTTGGTTACTATGGCACCAATAGCGTTCCATATTTAGCAATTAGACTACGAGTCCGAGTTGTCTATCGCTCACAAACAACAAGGACGAGTTGTTTAATCCTTTTAGTATTCATCCAGTTCCACGCTAGAAAATACCGTTTTTCTTATGTAAACTGATAAAAATGTTGGTGTTTTTGACAGCAATTGACCCTGACTTGCTGACATTTACCCAACCGTTATCTATCATGAATAGACAACGGTTAAGTAGCCAATGAGAACGCAGGATTAGACGGCGGTTGTGTAGCCAATGAGAACGCAGGATTTGTAATAAACAATGACTAATGCTGCATAGACTGCCACATTAAACATGTTTTTGGTGATTTTGTTTTCAGGTGAAACAAATGGACATTAAAGACTGTAGAATTAAACTGATGAATGAAATATTGAATGGAATAAAGGTATATTCATGACATGCTGTATGTGTTTTGTAGGTTTAGATCTTACTTCTCATTGCGGGTTGATTAAAAGGTAAACAAGTCTTTTTTGCGTCACTAGATACATTTAGGCCTACAAATGACAACATGCATATGTATGTTAAATCTCACAGATGTTCGTGAAACTATTGGTATATTTATAACTATATCGAGGAAGATAAACCCCCGTTTTAAGTTCACATATATCAAGAAACCTGTTCTCAAAATGTGATCTTCCATAGGAACACAGGCCTTAGGGTTTTTGTAAATTATAAAAATTGATTTTATAAATGTAAGTAATATTTGCCTCTTCCCCCCATATTTAACCAAGGGAACATTGGTATCCGTCCATATGGATCCTTGCAATTAATTAATCACTGCAACTTACCATGTCTCCGGTCCTTAATATTTAATGATACGGGTAGATATATACAGGTTAAGCTTTACAATTATGCAGTTACATGTATAGTTCAAAATAATAGTTGAAACATCAAATCAAAGTTGACTAGTACATTGTCCAGTTTGCAGTTGTGTAGCAAATACCGTGAATAGGTTGATTTTCCGTTATTAGAGAGCTCCAGATTAGGGAACGAGTACGAGTACGAGCTTACCCAGCGAAGACTGAGCACTGCTTACAGTCGCTCGTAAACGTGAACGTTTAGAACTTTTGTGTACGGCGACGAACTTTTGTCTAGCAAATATCTCATGTAAATACGTTCACAAACACAGTCTGGGTCGTATGGGAACGTTCAGAACTTTTGTGTACGGCGACGAACTTTTGTCTAGCAAAATATCTCATGTAAATACGTTCACAAACACAGTCTGAGTCGGATGTATATTAGTCATTTATCCAGCTTTCTCATTGTAATAGGAAGTGCATGTATTTCATCTTTCTTACCTTAAAACGAAGCAAGAGTAAACTTGTTTCCCGACTACGGAATTTTAGCAAAATCTTGTTGTCAACAACTAGCGAGAACGATTTTTCGCGCCAAAAGTCCAGCTTTGCTCAGGCCACCGAAAGTAAACATGCCATTGTCGTAGTCGTACTTGTTCCCTGATTTGAAGCTCTGTTTTCCTGTAGGGACCGAGTTTGACGAGTACAAAACAAGATGAAGAAGTAATATCGCTTAGAGATTACATTTTAATTTTATTACCGCATTTTATTTGGGTTAGGTATTGAAGCTGTTTGCATGGGAAACCTCGTTCATGGCAAAGATTCTAGGAATTCGAAAGAAAGAAGTGCGGGAATTACGTCTAACATCTTATGTTAATGCTGCATTCTCTTTCTTGTGGACAACTGCGCCTTTTTTTGTAAGTATTAGGAAGCTTAAGCAAACACGACGGATACGGTGGTCGATATAATTAACACTTATTTACTGCGACCGAAGGAAACATGTTTTCTGAGTTCATAAATTTTTTTATTACATATCACTTGTCAAAGGAAAACCAAACAACAAGTAATCATTCCGACCAATGTCGACCAATATGTCCACCATCAGTGATGTCGACCAAAGGTCGTATGTCAACATGGGTTGATTTAAGTTCACTTTTTATTTCTCTCCACTTTATCCCTCTGCAGGTGGTCGCGCAGGCGACATTAGAATTTCATTACTCTCACGTGATTCGCTCTCGACCAATGAAACGCCACGAACATCAAACTTTGACAAGTGATACTGAAGTCCACCGGAGTTTCAGGCGCTGTCTTCGGTCTATTTACAACGTTAAACTAAACATTTTTGCGTTATTTGCCTAACAATTAAATCTCAGCCAGCAACAGCAACGCTTCGAAATGGCCCAGGAGAACTTTTTCTAGCCATAACGATCCTTAAATAAACCCTTCAAACTGTTTTTGAATTTTTTTCCTTCATTACTTGAAGGAATTTCCTTTTTGCGATGTCGTCGCGTTGCCGTCCTACCTGCTTAACTCCTTATTGTGTTCTAGCAAGAGTCATTGTGGTGACTACTTCATGCGGTTGCGACAAAAAGTGATTTGTAGTAGTTTTAATGCCAGTAGAAAGAATAAGCTTGTGAAAATCTATCATGGCGCTTTGGGCTTTTTTCTACTGAGTTTATGTTTTGCAACCGCGCTCTCAATGGGGCAGTAATCGAAAGAAATCTATTGGTCTAAAAGTGTCTTTGGTCACTAACCTGTGAAAATTTTGTGTTGTGTTTGTGTTTCGTTGTTTACTCACATATACTGCACAATTTTTTTTACAATTAATTAATACATTCAGAAGTAATGTTTATTTAAAATAATTTTACATTAAACAGTTATTAAATGAGGTTGAATTGATATTGAGATTTACTAAGGCCGAGGTTTGTGTTATCCACTGAAGCCGAAGTATTCCTACCGATTCAAAAGTACTTCTGTGCATACTTCTTCGTTTTTGTTGGATGACTTGGATAACTATCCTTTTGCATCAAATGTCTTGCTCGTTTAGCGTTGCTACAACAGCTAAAAGGACATCGGGTTTTCGCGCGCTTTTCAGAACACAAACGGCAGCGCTTGGGAGTGGTAACCAGAGCGTGTAATAATACTTTTTTGGACCGAACTTTGGTCCAAAGAACAATTATTGCACGCTGATGAGGTCAACGGCTCAAATAATGAGAATACTGAGAATTATGCAACATGTTTCGACCAATTAGAAACGAGAATAGACTTTGAATATATAATAATAGACGTTGTTGGCATATGTAGCAACTTCCTTTAAATTTGTATGTTTGTTTAAACCAGGTATCCTTAGCAACGTTTGGAACATACGTGCTACTTGGCAACAACTTAACTGCTGCAAAAGCATTTGTAGCTCTCGCCTTGTTCAACATTCTTCGGTTTCCATTGTCTGTTCTAGCTAGTCTCTTGTCTAGTTTAGTTCAGGTAAGAACTAAAGTTTAGTTCAGGTAAGAACTAATCGATTGAACCAGTTGACTAACCGACCGACATGCCGACCGACCGATTGATCAACCACCAACCAGCCAAGTTGAGTTAACTCGACAAAAACGTTTCCCTATTAATGTTTTAACATATTAGGATCTAAGCAGTCCACCCCTTTCCCTGGCCGCGTACCTTAAAATCGTAAAATTCGAAAAATACACAAGTGTTAAGCCGGTCACTAAGGTTAAATTTGTTCTGGCTGTGAGAAACTTCATACTTAACCATTTCTGGACCGTCGGTCCACCTTGGGCAAGTAAAATCGTCTGGCGTTGGCCTGCTTAAAATAATAAAAATCGATCGCGGCCTGGAAAGGGTTAATAGCAATAGGTATTTGTCGGTTTCCGTCGAGTATTTTTCCAGGTTTTCTGTAGGGATTCGTTTAAGTAATTACTGAACTAGACGTACAGTTTACCTCACCGACTGAATGGTAAGCCGGTGGATCTGTTGAACCTCTGTATCAAGTTTGTCAATACATTGCGTTCTAGGCGATGGTTTCATCCAAAAGATTGGAGACATTCCTTAACATGGAGGAACTTCACCCAAATCACGTTGAACGAAGCAGCATTACCGATGGTAAGTTAAATAAATTGAAATATACTAATTTGTACTTTGCCAATTATTTGAGTGACGTTTAGGAGTGTCGAAGACTTCATGTTTAACTATTTTCCACTGCATTATGATGCGCGAGCTGAAGTCGCAATTTCACCTCCATTTAATCATGGCTAAATTAGGAATATTTGTTTCTTTAATTGATTTTTACTAAGAATGATTGTGGATATGATGTATGACTTTATTTCTTTTTATTAAAGGAACAACTGCTCTTCGTATCATTAACGGTACTTTTAGTTGGGAACACGACGAAAAACCAACACTAAAACAGTTAGTATTTTGAAAATTAAATTTGATTACTAAGTATTAAGGAACCCGTCCCCCCACCAAGAAAGGCTAACAAATTTAATTCTACTTATTTTGGTGGCCAATAACATTTTAGAAGATGTTTTTAGCAGGCTTTTTTTGATGTTTGGAAATTCTTTGAAATTTTTGCTGTTGCAATGAATAGCTTGACAGAGGTTGTTGGTTGCGTACAGGAGGATACTATAGGTCTCGTTCTTTTCGCACTTTTTTATGGACCTTGCCGTCTACGGCCTCGTCCACAGCCAAAGAAGTACACGACCGTTCAGTATCCTCCTTTATAGATTAAAGATGCTCAGCCAATAACACAAATTTACTTTGCCTTCAGCATTGAGCTAACAGTCGACAAAGGTCTTCTCGTAGCAGTGGTAGGTCAAGTTGGGTGCGGGAAATCGTCTTTGTTATCAGCCATACTGGGAGATATCTGGAAACTTGATGGAAGTGTTTTTGTTGAGGTTAGTATATTAACCTTTTAATGCCAGATGTCGGATGTCTTGGACAACAAGCACAAGAGAATAAACAAAAGAACAAAGCAAAAATAATGAGAGAACAAAGAACAAAAGAAAACAAAATTGGAGATTTAAAGGGTTCAATTTCTTACACGACGAAATTTTTGCTATTCTGATTATGGTTTCATTTGAAAGAACTGGTGAAATGATTGAGTCACTGATTGACAGTTCTTTCACATCTCTTCTCGTTGTCGAGACTAAGTATAGAAATATAAAACTATGACGTCATTGGTTGTGTACAGTTAATTTACATATTAGATAATCTAGAATATCTTTAAGATTAGTCGATCAAATTACTCGAAACTTTGCATGTGAATACACACAACTAAATATAATAGCACAGTGCAGGTATTATGGTTGTCATGATGAACTGTTGGATCTCAGACTTTACCAGCATCGACCAACAGTGTTTCAAACGTTGAACGAGCTATGTCAAGCTATTTTTAACCTACAGTGCTTTATATAAATTCTGAACAACAAAGTTCAAAAGGAACGTTGCCAACTGGTTTACTCATAAAATATGAGTCATATCTAGCAATTTGGGGAACAACAGTTAAGACGACTTTTTTTAAAAAATTAACAAAAGTGTTTGCCAACAATCAATATACCATTTACGAATGATATACTATTTATGATCCACTTCTTTCTACGGTTTTGACGTTGCAGGGACTACATGCTCTATTTCTTTTTACCCAATGTCTTTGTCATTCATCCTTTTTTAGTCTACTTTTTTCTGTTTAAGGGTTCCATTGCGTATGTCCCTCAACAAGCTTGGATCCAAAATACGACATTGCGAGACAATGTGTTGTTTGGAAAACCTTACGATCCAAAAGTTTACCAAAAAGTAATTACGAATTGTTCTCTTGTTGCTGATTTGGAGATACTGCCCGGAGGTGATATGACCGAGATTGGTGAAAAAGTGCGTAGACTCATTGATTTTTCTTTTACTGTGCTGCGTGTTAACCCAAAGCCTGGCCTATATAACGAGCACGCAGTCCAAGAACACCGTTTCTATGAAAGTCCTGCATGACTATATCCGTGATTTGTCTGCCTCGGCCTGTTTAAAGGGGCTACTCAATAAATAAACAGTTACTCTATCAAACATGTACAAATGTTTTGCTTTAAAAAAGCTAAATGATTTTCATTATGCAGTTTAGTATTCGAGAAACCGCGTAAATTTAGCTTGGTTATACCGCTATCTTGGGGAATGCTCTCCGGCTAAGCATTAATATCCAACAGCAGTTTATTTTTAAATCTGACGTCATCGCGCGCTTGTCTTTTGCTCTGAGCAGTGAGCTCGATACTTACTTTATATAACTGGAGGGAGATATTTTCATTGCTGAAACGCGCGTACTAAACCACAATTTAGTACGCGCGTTTCAGCAATGAAAAGATCTCCCTCCAGTTATATAAAGTAAGAATCGAGCTCCAGTTATATAAGTAAGTATCGAGCACAAAAGGCCGAGCAAAAGGACTGGAAATGACGTATTACAATTATAAACTTGGCGTCACTTCCGGTATTCCGAAAGTCCTCGAGATCTCCCTCCAGTTATACAAATCGAGCTTATTGACATTCAGAGCCGTTTGTCAGTCTGACGTTAATCAGAGTAAGGACAATAGCGCAACTCAGTCATGTGACGTTATAAGGAGATCATGCATATCTAGATATTTATACTATTGTGGTGGTAACTAAGACATGTAAATACCACTGACCTGTATATAGTATAACTGGTTGCTCCAGAGGCAGAGCAACCAGCCAGGTCAGCGTCTTATTGGCCAGAGCATGCAGTATATTGGCTAAACCAGATACGTACTACGATGTACGCGAGCACAAACTTCAAACGTTACGACGTAAGTCCCATTATTGTTTTTCCTTATACCTTGTTTTAGTATGTAATAAATTTGATCTTCTTTATTTAGGGTATCAATCTTAGTGGTGGTCAGAAACAACGTGTTAGTTTGGCTCGTGCTGTTTACAACAATGCTGATATCTATTTGTTAGACGATCCTTTAAGTGCGGTGGACTCTCATGTCGGAAAAGATATATTTGATAAAATAATAGGTCCAAATGGAATGTTAAAAAAGAAGGTAGGTGTTCTAAGTAAACCGTCTCTGTCTTTGGTCTGTTATCTGATTTTTAGCTATTTACTCTTTAAAAACATGCAAATTTATTGTCATGATGTGAAAAGACATGTGCTAGTTAATAATGGTAACTAAGGGACTAGTCATCTATAGTGGGGTGGTCCACTGATCTCATAGTACACTGGGTATAGCTCCCTCGCCTATCGAAAGTGAAGCAAATTGAAAAGAATCGATACATCTCGCGAACCCAAGGAAGGTTCTTTTTGGGTAACCATGTATCGTAATGGTTAGAGCTTCAGTTTCTATTAGATTCTAGATCAATTTTAGTGCTATGAACCGATAAGGACGCCCATGAGATTATATTTTTTCTCTGTTTGGTCCCCGGAAGTTTATTCATTCTGGCCTCACTTTCGGTACGTGAGGAAGCTCAGTCCAGTGTACTATGAAATCAGTGGGGTGGCCCCGAAGAGAAAATAGTTGGGTCAAGAAAAAATCTTGGGTGACCAAGTCACAGAATAAGAAAGGAACAGAAGGCCAACTTAGGTCGGAACCTTTGAGGTTTGTGCTTTGGCGCATATCGCATTACGCATGTTGTCGGCCGTAACTCTGGCCAATAAACTGCATGTTAATTAACAAAAGAGCCAATAAATACGCTGAACTGGTTGATCCACCATTATTCTGGCCAATAAACTGCATAAAATATAGAGGGACACGTTGCACAGCTTCATTCCCCTATTCTGTGACGAAGTTGGGAAAAAATCGAAGAGGAATGGGAGGTGCGTAACAAATATTAGTAGATTACAGGCCGACACGAGCGTGGGTGGGTATTTTTAGCCCCCAATAATTAGAAGCACCCATTTCTCTCTTCATATATAACGTATGAGGTTTTGAAAATCATGTTGAACGTACGTATGCATCTGTACATCATACATCATACGATTGTGATTGTGAACACTGTTATCATTTACTGTAATTTAAATCAAACTCGTGTGTTACAGTGTTGTGTTACCGTGTAGATCCAAAATTCTATCTTCGTTTCAAACGCGATGTTACTGCGCAAGCCGATCTTCGGAAATTGTACCTCCACATCTTTTTACATCAGCATCAATAAAATATAAACCTTTTACGAAAATGTTGATACACTTGTTGAAAAGAATTAACTGCCACCAATGTTTCCAATAAATATTAGTTGGGTGCGTGCGAAAAAATCTGGGACTGTCAAAGGTTGGGTAACTTTTTCATATAAGAATTTCGCTTGGTCCAACCCCACCATTAATAAAGTCCAGTCCCTAAATAACGTCGATAATACCATGATAGTTTGTCTCGAAATTATATTTTGTTAAAATCTGGACCAGGTGGGTGATATTTTATGACAATGTTCTTCGTTTCCTTCTATACTTTATTATTTACGTTTTATATTCCTTCTCTTCTAGTTTTTTTGCCAGTTTTCCTTTTTGACTTTTCCGTTTATTCCCTTCTGTTTTTTCATAGTATTGTGCATCATGTTTTATAGACAAGAGTTTTAGTGACGCATCAAGTGCGTTTTTTACCTGAAGTCGATCACGTTATAGTTCTAAACGATGGATCTATTTCGGAGGTTAGTTAACATCACAGTGAGCTTGAGCATGATGTATAAAGAAAAACTGGTGAATTTGTTTAAGGTATAACTGGTTGTTACGCCAACGACTGAGTATTTTCATAAAATACACAACAATAGTAACTTCGAATATTGATAACATTTTTATTTTTGTTCTACGTTTTGACTAAACTGTAGTCATCTTCAGGAATCCTAAAGATGACTACAATTTAGTCGAAACGTGGAACAAAAATAAAAATGTTATCAATATTCGGAGTTGCTGCTGTTGTGTATAACTGGTTGACTTCGTCAATTTGTGAGACATTGCTGAGAGCTTTATTTATGTTAGGGCAATATTGTACTGGGTTAATGAACGAGCACTGATGAAATAGTAAATGATGAATAATATAATCTTGCAGTAGTTCGATCATTAACGTCTTTATCTCACGTATCCGCATTTTGCATATTCTTATACGGTTGTTGCGAGTACTTTGAACGATTTTTGCAATATACACATATGGAAAAGCATCTCCTTCAATACTGGCATTTTACCCTTGCGGCTGTACTAATTACTAACTAGTTTCTTGTCGTCAATAGTTGAGAAAGTAAATTTGCACGCGGAACTGAAAGCTGATACAAATAAGGATCTCATTGAAACTTGAGTTTCAGAATGTGCCGACTTAGAGAAAATTTTACCAAACCCAGTATTTTTTTGCACACAACAAGGCCGCGTGTAAATTTACCCTTCAACTCAGGCGCTCTTAACGTCATGACGCTAATTACGTCTATGGCCGTGTCGGTAAATACGAACTTTGATAGATGTAGATCTGTGAAGATATATTGCACAGTTGTTAAGAATAATCGAAACTTTAGATGTTTTTCGTAAATGTTAACCGTAAATGGCTAATTCATAAACATTTTATAACCCTAGATAACTCTCGAAGCAAATTTGACTATTTCTTACCTTGGAATATAGACTGGTAGTTACTCCGAACTTCTCGATAACAACAAAGATTTTGCTGAATTTTTACGAACATTTGCAAATGAGCATGAAAGTGATAGAAGTAAGTAATAACTTGTCCATTATTTATTTTAACTAACTTTATTATATGCTATATAAATGTATTTTATAATAATGAACAACTAGGTGATCTGACCGTGAACAAAAGGCCTGGAACTAGCGACAGAATAGAAATCGATTTTGCTGTCTTTAGTCTCTTATATCTTTGCTTTCCTTGGATGAAACCTGCCGGAACTTAGTAATTATGTTTAATAAACAAAATTATAAGTCTGTCATAAATTTGGGAACGAAGTAAAGTATATTTCCCGA
>JAOBAZ010166766.1:0-10595 GCA_026546875.1 Pteroeides caledonicum | reverse complement strand
ACCTGAAGATGGTACCAGATACCGAAATATATCGTCATAAAAATTATATTGTTGTTGGCTCTTTCGAAACTTAATATGAGTATTGTTTGAAAATTTTGTTGGTGGTTGAGCTGGAGTGAGCCAGCAGTGCACACTACGGGGGGGCACAGTGGGGCACGTGCCCTCCCTATTGCAATTCGGTGCACCCAGCTGCCCCCTAATTTGAAATCCTTGTTAAAAATACGTTTTATTATAAAGATACGTATATGTATTTTTGTTGCAATTATTCAACGATTTTTGAATGAAATTTTGAAAAATTATCAAGCCGAAGTTTGTCGTTACCAACCGAACCCGAAGGGTGAGGTTGATGAGGCTTGGTAGTTATTCATATCAAGCGAAAACTCAATCCAATAATAATTGCTTTTTTATCTTTTTTATTATACTTTGTTTGATGAAACATTTAACAGTATACATCAACATACAATATGGAAAATTGGCAGGGTGCACGCTACAGTTTTCACCAATTATGTGGCTCCATGAATTATGCATTATGTTTTATTATACATTTAAAACAATGAAAAAATTACGCGCATGGTCAACAATTGCAAAAACCAACGAACAAATTATTTCAAAATTCAAGTCAAACCGGCTTCTTCAGAAGTTGATGACGTCATTGGCTTGACGTCATAACGTCATACAATTTTTTCTGCTCCATACTCCGTTTGCTTGGTCAAAAATTATAATTAGCACTGCTTTAAGTGCTAATGTAATTGAACAATGACTTGAGAAGAAGATTACTTTTTCACAAATTTAGAACATCATTCCCCATTCCTTTGCTCGGTCTCGCACGTAGCAAACTTAAACTGTGCAAAAGACCGGGCAAAGAGACTGGAAATGACGTACTATAATTATGAAAATTGGCGTCATTTTCCGGCAGTGCGAAAGTCCCCGAGATTTCCCTCCATTATATAAATCTAGCTCATTGATTTTGGCAAAAAACAGCATGACAACTACTAATGACTTATAACGATAAATTCCTAACATTACGAGAAACATGATTTTTTAATATTAGCTTTCCGCCATTTTCCGGCAGTGCGAAAGTCCGCGAGATCTTCCTCCAGTTAATATATAAATAGAGCTCATTGATTTTGGCAAAAATTTCCAACAAGACGAGTACTAATGACCTATAACGATAAATTCCGAACATTGCAAGAAACATTGCATGATTTTTTAATATTAGCTTTCCGCCATTTTGGTTGTTTTGGAAAAACCATTAATTATACTGCAGTACAATTATGAGTTTTCTCACACGTGACCCACTTCGATATTCATGAAGTAAAACGATTACATTATTCTATTGGATTGGCTATACCTTAATGAATGCTGCATGTAGCGCGACCCCACTGACCGCCATGGTGGCGTAATACAAAATTATAATACTTTGTAAACGATAGTCTTCGGAAGGTTACAGTTATCATAAATTTGAGCTTTTGGTCAGAAAGCCACCGTATTGAAAACGACAAAAAAGAAACAGGACGAAATTTTTCTTGGGTGCCAAAATATGGAGGGCAGCAAAAATGAATAAGTAGTACATTTTTCTGCTGGTGTAGATAGTTGCTGGTCTTAAATACTTCATAAAACATCCAAAAAATATCACATTCAATTCTGCACAAATGTGGACCACACTTGCTTGTAACCCATAAAAAAACAGTTTTTACCACAAAGACCAGTATTTAAATGATTTACTGTTAATGTAAACTGTTTTAAATCCTGTGAGTTTGGTATTTTCAACTGAGAAAAGTTTCCGAGGTAAAGTGTGCTCCACTTTTGTTTTGTTTTTGAGATATACGCAAAAGGGACTGTAACCTACCATAAATCTTTAATTAGGTCAACTGAGAGCACAAAATAAACAAAAATAAAGCTCCTTCGTAGTGCACAAAAATGGCCGCCAGTGGGGTCACGCAAGAGTTTAGTTCAGGCGATCGATAAAACAATAGACAATTTATTAATAACAAAATATGTGAATTCCCAAAAGATTAAATTTGTGCACCAACATGGTGCTTGCATTTCATTGTTGTTGTGCACCGATATGACCGACATCACGTCATGTGAGACCAAGAATTAATGAAATAAGTGTACTCTTCTCAACCAATCAGCATCATAGGCAAAATGGAATTAACCTTATAAATAACCACTGATCTCATAGTACACTGGATAGAGCTTCCTCACCTATCGAAAAGGAAGCCCGGCTTAGTGAACTTCCGGGAACCAGAGGGAAAATACAACCTCATCGGCGTCCTTATCAGTTCACAGCACTAAAATTAATCAAGAACGTAATAAAAGCGGAAGCTCTAACTATTACAATACATGGTTACCCAAAAAGAACCTTTCTGGGGTTCGCGTCATGTATCGTTTCTTTTGAACTTGGTCCGCGGAAGTTCTTTAACACTTTCGATAGGTGAGGAAGCTCAGCCTCTATCTAGAACCTTCAGTGAAGTTTTTGTCCTCGTGTATATCGCATTACGCATGTTGTCGGCCATTACTCAGAGGTTGTCAGATTCCTGAATAAATAAGCCAAAAACTGTTTGAATGGTCCTTTGTTTTCTTTGTTTTTTCTTTTGTTTCTTTTGTTTTCTTAACGGCACTAATGGCATGTTTGGCCTAATTTGTCAGGATCTGGCAACCCTGCCATTACTCTGGCCAGTAAACTGCATAAAATACAGGGGGCACATTTCGGGCTTCTGTTTATTCCTTCTTCTGTGGTACGGGTCTAAATCATTCTGTGAATATGAATAAATTCTGTGAATTAGAATAAATTCTAATATCAAATTTTCTGCGAATTTGAACTTAGAATTTATAAAACTCAAATCTGGGTAATAAATAATAATCACTGGTACACTGTAATAACATATATATATTTAATACATTGTAATAAGAATAAACATCGTAATTAAACCAAGTTGTAGATTGTTCTATTTTGCCCGTATCTCTGTGAACGTTTTGCCCGAATGACCCTTATGGTCTTATCGGCCGTTAGCAGTTTCAATCGTCTCCTAGTCTCATTGTCCCGGTGGCAATACGCTACCACAGATGTCACTATATATCCGCATTTATTCAGTGAACATCGGCCTATCGGCCACAGTGAGCTGGCTATATGGAGGTAGTATGGAGCTATACTGAATCATTATAGCTGATCGTATAGCTGAATATGATTTAAATATTACTGATCGGCCATCGTAAATTCTGTGGTAAAAGCGCGGGAATTTGCAGCAACAGCGGTCCCGCGAGAATTTGATCCGAACCCACTGACCTGTCCGAACCAGAAATCTGAACACGCGAGCGTTTAGGCATATAGTCACACACTGGTCACACTACCATTTATCTATCAAGAAATCTTGATATAATATTTCAAACATGAAGTTTGTAACAAGAACATCGAGGTTTACATTCAATATTAAAGCATCGGGATCTTATGTTAGTTGTCGTCAAGGGCATTCCGAGTCTAACACTTCTAGACTTCGCCTGAGACGGCAAATGAAAAAGCAGTCAGAACCAAGGTCTTCAAATGACCCCTTCATGTTTCATCCACTTGTTCGAACGATTGAACCGATAAACCAAGCTTTGCGTCTCACCAAAACTATAACTCACGAAGGCATGTTGCCGTCGGATTCTTCGATACAAAACAACCATGTTGAAGACATTTTATCTCAGATTTACAGAAGTGTCGACTTCAATGACAATCACAATGGCAAAGATCATTGCAGCGATTTGGAACTAAAGGATACAGCCCAAGGTAAAGGTTTTTTGGCTAACATTGTTAAAGCTGTTTGGTCTACTGCTTCAAGGTAGGTTTACATAAATTATATTTTTAATAAATGTTATAAAAATGGTGATCATGACAACAATCAAAATGTCAACATCCCTTCGAGCATACCCCTGGAATTTCAATTTGAATTTTTTAGTTTCTAGCTGGTCAAATTCCCCACCAACTGTATTGAGCTATTGAGAAACCCCTGTTGAGGAACCATGGATAGTCCAGGGGAAGGGGGGGATTTTTGGTGAAGGTAATTTCAGGGGAGGGGAAAGTCTTGGTGAAGGAAATTCTAGAGGAGAGGAAAGTTTTGGCGAAGGAGATTTCAAGATTAGGAACGAATTTCCAAGTACTAAGCAAACAAAACATCCAGAATTTCCAGGGAGTTCCAGCAAAGTTTAGGGAGGACTTTCATAGGGGCAGGGAAAAATGAGGAAGGACTTTCCTAGCGGGAGGCAAAAATGAGGAGTGCAAATTAGGAAGGAATTTTCCAGGGTGTGCAAAAATGAGGATAGAATTTCCGAGGAGGACATATAAAACCACAGGAAATTCCAAAGGGTTAGGGGAAAACGAAGAGGAAATGCCTAAGGGGTGGTTTAGAAAAGAAAAGAAAAAAATTGAAATAGCTCATTTCCATCTGGCAATCAATTTTACCACCATTAAAAAACTGAAGATCAAATGCCCCTACCTCCATGTCTGTTCATAAGAAAAACAATCTGGGAATCCACAAAAATATATTAAATTAAAAAAAAGTATTGCAGTAAAATGCAGTATTTATCTTTGTCTTTGTATGTATTCATAGTGAATCTTTCCATGAGGGACTGTATTAAATATATTTAAAACAAAACAAAACAAAAAACTTAGTCATGACAAGTTGTTGTCTTCGAGCCACTGCACAACAAAGGCTATGTCCTTACCTTGAAAGCTTGACCATTTTGTCACAATATTATCATTGACGATGTGGCTATAATATGTTCACCACCACCCTGTCAAATCTCCCACCATGGAGATGTTTAAATGTCACATTTTGCCATCCTAAAATTGCAAGTGACCAATGTTGATAATGTGATTCAATCAATGTATTTCTCTACTCTAGTAACTAATGTTAATGACTGAGCAAAGTCCTTTGTTTTTCTTCATTTCTGTCAATGTATACAGGGTGTCTCAATAAAACTAAGGAGTAAATTGAATGCCCAGCATTAACAGAATTGTTAACAGAAATATTACCAGGATGTATGCATGAAAAGTTTCTAATATATCATAAAAGGGCTTTACTAGTTATTCTCCATTTAATATTAGAAATTATCTTGTGTTTTCTGTTAAAGTACTATTTTAACCCATGATCTGTGGTGCTGGCTGCAAATTGCCACTTAACAAGTTTTATTCTGGCTAGTGCTAGATGCTTTTACTCGCCCTGGGGAAACCATTTACAAGCAATAGGTTACCAGATGATTTTACTGGCCCAGGGAAAATCTCACAGCAGGTAATGGGTTAAAATACTTTACACAGAATTCCATGAGTGAGCACGACATAGCTGGAAGCAGTTTGATTCAAATTACCATTGTGTGCCTGACAGTTAGTACCAGGGGATATGGCGTAAGGAAACCCATTGGAATTTAACATTTTAGGGACACAAGAGAGTAAGGGATGAAATAAGAGGATTCAAACAAGGGTGGGAAGTGAACAAGATTGTTGGGAAGTCACCAGGGAAAATCGCCATAAAAACTGTGATGGTTGTTGTAAGATTGTATGAGTTTCTATAAAGCTTAAGACTTCATTTTATGATATGCAAAGACTATTTCGACTGAGACTTTCCCTTCAATGTATGAGTAAACTGTCTGGCATAAGAGACTGTACAGTTAAGTACAGTCTCTTACTCCATGTTAAGTACAGTCTCTTACTCCATTTAAAATAAAAAAATTAACATTCTAAATTCAGCTTTATTAGTTTTCCTGATAAAGAATAATTCAGCATGGTTTATTTTCACATGAATTCTTTGATGAAAATATGAAAGACATTCCAATTGAAACTCTTTTTTCTTTTTTTTTAATTTTTTTTTAATTTTCAAGAAATTTAAATAAAAAATCTTTGTTTTTATTTTTTGTAATTATCTTTTAGTTACCCTGGGTTACTTAGACAGACAATAACATATCAACCTAGCTTAAAAATGTACTGGAAACGATATGGGTACAACCTTCAAGTTTCAGGCAAAACTGGAGTTTTGTTTTTATCTCAGAATCCTTTACCAAATTTTGCTTCAATATCAGAAGTAAACAGGACTACAGAAGTTCCTGTTCACTGTCAGGATGAAATAATCTCACCAGTCTTTGAACTTTCTCAAAATTCATCAAGACCAACATTCGATAGTGGATTTTTTAATGATTTTTATCCATTTCCTTGCATGCTAGTGTTGAGAGAAAAAAACTGGAAATTACCTCATCTTGTAGCTCAAGGTAATAATGGATCATGGTAACTAATAAAGTAATTAAACTGTCGCTGGGAAACTTGATCGCAAAACTAGGTTTTAGAATAGAATGAACTGAAACTTTGTTTTACTTGATAGACTAATTATATTAGTAATCAATACAGATCATTAATTACCAATGAAATAAATTGACAAAGTTTTGCGAAAAACCGGTGCTCATTACAATGTATGACATCTAAAGTTGCTGTATATGCCATTGCATGCAGATGATTGAAGGCATCATTGATTTTAGTGACTGTATCTTATGCAAGAATGAGCATGTGAATATTTTAACCAAATAATGACTACAAAGAGAAAGAGATTGAATAATAATTTTTTGAACAATTATTTTAACTGCACATAATGGAAAGTAACTGCAAATTTAGGGGTCACATGTTGCTCTATTAAGCAATATTTTTTTATGAAACTTTGACAGTTTATTGATAACCTTTATTCATACGTGGAGTAGATTGAATAACATCCTATTTTCAGCTTGTTACTTTTATGCGCAAGTCATTTCAAAATTAGACAGAAAGAAGCACCCCCTGGGAGTATACATAATTATTTCTTCTTCTACATATACCAGAAACTAACTACCCTTAAAAAATTTGATTGAATATCCGATTCAGAGAAAATTTTTATATCTTAAATAGCGATAATACAATGCTCACTCCTCTCGTGGAAGTTTGAGCACTATGACTTTACACCATTGCGCTTTCTAAATGTACAAAACCAATGTATCCCACAATATGTTCTGGCTAATAACAGTCTGAATGATAATTTATAGATATTGTGTCACATTGAGATTGTTCCAAGTCACACTGATGAACTGTGGTACAGCAAAACATATATTGATATACCAACAACATTTCCTTTTCGACTTTGAGTTTGCTCTGATGAAAGGGCTTCGCTCGAAACGTCAGCAAAAACTTTCTCACACATTTGGCAGTTTACAACCTTTTATACTGCCTACGCAGCCCTCAAACTTTTTTCATAACACCACTGGCGTAGCCAGCCAGCAAGGTTAGTCATGCCATGCAAATTTCCAATCATTATTCATTTTAGAAATTTATTGTTTTTACGGTTGTTCAACATGGAAATATTTGCATAGCATGACTAAATTGTCGGGCTGGTTACGCTACCGCATAACACTTGTATGCATGTATACATGTACATGTATATATGTATACACAGTATATACTCTTGTACCGTATATCACCAGCAGAAGCTACCACAATAATTCGTAAACCAAGTGCAATGCCAACATGATCGTTTTGCACGTCTTACTCAATGTTGTGTATTATGATGATTGCTTGAAAATAAAATATTCATTACAATTTTTTTTTGTTTCCAGGAATAATGTTTTCCTTTGGAAGGCTTGTTGAACGTGCTATTTCAATTCACAAAGCCAATTTTGGAGACATTTTAGAGTATCCATTGTCATTACAAACTGTGGTTGTTAATGATAACAAAATGGCACTTCTTTGTTATCAACTCAACACTTTGAATTTTGAGAACAATGAAGGAGTGAAAAACCAAATGTGGTTAAAGACAGATATACCCATTATTGGAGCAAAAGGAATGAAAAATATCACAAAAAGACAGGATGGTCTAAAATCATTAGTGTCCATGTATTTATATGGTCAAAACAACAAGAATATTAGCCAACTTGATTCAAATATTTAACAGTTTTATTAAAACATGTTCCATGTCCCAAAAGATAAAATTCTATGTTTAGAGACAAAAAAAGGAATAAATATATATATTACAGTATTTCAAGAGAATTTGTCAATCGGTCAGCTATTCGCCTAATTCCCAAAAAAGAACACAACTGCTTAACACCACTATGTCGCATTCAATTTTTATAATTCTATGGTTCAGGGCAACCACACAAAAAGCTACAAGATTGAACTGTACGTAATTTTTAGCCAAGAGAGTTGCACAACAGTGTAATATCCAAAACAAGTTGCTTTTAAATGACACGATCTTAATACACATTGATAAAACACTGACAAGATACCATATGTGAGTCACAACAAGGAGGCTGCCATCTTGAATATTTGTGATGTCACTTGTATGCTCTAGGTAGAAGCGGATGTCTAAGTTTTATTGCACAGAACAAGATCTACGAAAAAATGTTATTGTTGCACTAACAATAGGGTGCTGGTATGAGCATGAGCAAGAATAGAACAAAAAGTTTTCATTATTTCACTGGAAAGCCTGGAAAAGCCTGGAAAACACGCTGACCCATGCAGTAATGTCATTCCAAGACATGGTAGTGTCCATGTTGTGAATTTTGGATACCACTTAGGAAGCAGTGTTCGAAAGTAAAACTTTTTCATCATTACTACATACTAGTCAAGACCTTTCATTCAACCCAAACTTGCTTTTTCATAACAGTTGCCTTTTAAAGGCTGAAAATGAGAGTAACACTGCCTGATTTTTTTCACTTTAATTAGACCCCTAATTGATAGCAAGACTTATGTACACTCTTGCCAAAAAGTGATTTACTCCATGAAGAGAACATGATAAAATAAAATGTTGAAGTATTACTTACATACATGTACATGCTTAAACCTTTAAAGACCTAGAATCAAAAGGTTTTTTTTGAGACATTCTGCTTTCTTCACTGTTTTATCAAAGGAACAGTATGCCACATAAAAAATGAAAGTGAGTCAAAATCGGATAACTGAAACGTTTTGGAAGTTTCACATTAACAGGGAGTTACAATTTCTTTCATAACATACAGGTAAATTTGACGCAAAGTTGTGTTTCAATGAAAGTTAAGGTTGGTCTGGCAAATCGACCTGTACACAATAAATTGTATAAAATTTTCAATTGACCATGCAAGGTTTTCTGGAAATATAAATTTCTATTTCATAACAAACTTTTGAATTATTAGCAACTTTTTACAACAAACTTTCAAATAGCATGTTGGAAAGAGGTCTGAACTCCACTGTACGAACAGGACGTCTTCGACTTTTTTGTTCTATTGTAGTTCATAAAAATTAAGCATTAAGAGTTATCTTAGACCAAGCTTCTTTTTCTCTTTCAACTTCTTTTTCACAACGTCAACACTTCTGTCTTTCCAAGTACTTTTTCTTAGTTTAATTGGACGATTACCAACGTATTTTCCTATAAAGTGAATGGAAGTACCGGTACTAATTATTTTTAACCCTTTAATTCTCAATGCCAGGTACACCTGACAGCAAAGAATAAACAAATTCCTACTAGAACAAAACAAAGACAATAGAATAACAAAGAACAGAAGAAAAATATTTTGGAAACTAAAGGGTTAAAACAAATACTCATTAGTCCCAGTTTTCAACTTTGCTTGCTTACACTGATGCAGTAAGTTCGTGAAATGCTCCCTATTGGGAATACATGTATAAATTACTGAGGAAACATCAAATTACTACAAAGTACTAGTTAGTAATATATAAATTCCTTATATGCTAACGAGTGCTGGCCAGTTGGTCCTTGACACTTGTGCACTTACATAATGTATGTGCTACACAACAGTTTGACTCAGCAGCACTTTTTCAATTTACTGAAGATCGCCCTTTCAAATAGAAGCATTTTGCCTGCAACAAATTGCCAAGATTGCTAACTAACCTTTTTGATGCTGTACCTTGATATTATTTTATCTTATTAAGATGGGAATTGTAAAATCAAAATCTCAAAAATTTATGGAGGGATATAATTTTACACATAACCACAGCAGGTCGAGGTATGTAGATCACCTTGTCTAGAAGTCCACCTCGCTCCAGTGTTAGTTGTAAATATGTAACAAATACGCAACAAATATGTAATGTATGCATTAAATACAAGGAAACATTCAATATTTATATGCTAATATGTTTGAGTAAAAAAATTTTAGATTAACACAACACTTCAGTTCAGTATATTTTGTCATTACTGAATATTTGCAGTATATTTAAAACATGTTATTTGTTGTCTATTTCTCACATATTACAACTGATACTGGAGCAAAGGTCAGGTCTGGGGAAAGATTTTTTCATGGCTCTTGTGTACAATCCACAGATGTGGTAATCCTTATTGAAAACTTGTTAATTTAACCATTGCTGGCTGGGTTTTTTTGCACATAAAAGTAAAATATGGCATTAGCCAAAGTAAAATCTGTTAAGTGGCCAGCACTGAATGGTGAAAATAACCAAGAGAAAGAAAGCACACTGAAACATTACTGTTACTCAGTATATACAACAAATATTACTCCACATTGACAAACTTTAAACTGCCCAAGGCAGAGTGGATGTAGGTCTAATTAGATTAATATATATATATATATATATATATAAAATATATATTATATAATACCGG
>JAOBAZ010166655.1:0-10597 GCA_026546875.1 Pteroeides caledonicum | reverse complement strand
ATTTGTTCCAGATTCATTTTAATAGTTGTTGTGCCCGGCACTCTGCTCCAGTCCCACCCATGCTCAACGTCATACGCGGTCAGACTTTGTTCACTGTTCGAGATTTGTAACGCTCCGTGTGACTGATAGAGTCCGTACAAGTTTTCGGTCGAGGAAGCCTCGTAGTCCCAAAAGAAACGATTGAATCCTTTTATACTGACTACCCAGTTTTGGCGGCGATGGATGGATAATGGACCATAATTCATAACCCAATGACCTGTGGAAGACCTCTCTGGTTTGAATCCAGATGCTTTAGCTTCGGTGAAAATTGCCTGCATAATTTCCAGGTTGCCTAAACTACGGAGGTAAACAATTTCCGATCCAGGGACACCATTCCCCAAATACGCTTGAACCTTTGCGTTGTCAGCCTGATATAACTTCAGAAATAACTTAATCATCTTGCTGTCTGAGCCAAGTTTAACACCCTCTAGTTTTCCATGAGCATCAAGATATTGTGGAGCTGCCGATAATAAGGCAAAAGCAGGTAACATTTCGATAAGTATTGCTTTACTGTAATTTGGAAAACGTCCTGATATTGAATTTGGTAACGAATAAAGCACGGCCATATTTGTGTACATCTCCAATCTTTTTCTTATGTTTTCGCGCGAGACTGAGCTCAGTGAATAACTTGTACCGTCTAAGAAGTAGTGTATTGTTGATGCTATGGTTAAGGCACTTGGATTATAAGACGAACCATAAACACCGCGATGATGAAAAGAGGAAAGATCTGCTTTAAAAGCTGTTTCAATGGCGGTATTAACAAGTAAAAAGTTGTCACTACATCGCCTGTATGCTTGCATATCTCTTAATTTCTCTCTTTGTTCTTTGATCGTTCGTTCAGGATTCATCAAGATAGTCTCTAGGCGGTACAACATGATCGTGCGCATTCGATCTGCTGAAGTGCCATTGTACTCGAACTTAGTTTGATATATCTCTCCAAGCTCGTTATACCATTTCATCGCCTGTATCATACTGTCAAGTTTGCCGTTTTGAATCAGTGTTGGTTTGAGTAAAAGTAGTGAGTGCACATAAGGCCAACCAACCTTATTCACTTCGTGATCAAGAGAGCCAAATGCGCTGCCTGCAGCCCAACCCTGGTCAGTTATATACTCCAGTAACTGCATAATAACTTCAAGTTTTTTTTTGTTCAAGCGCCCAAGGAGGTCTCTCAACATAGTTTCCGTGACCGTTGATTGATAATTTAGTTCTTTCACCATATACTGGGATAATTCCTCATCGTTTTTTGTGATTCTTTGAACTGATTCATTACGTTTTTCAAGACAGTTTATATCTTTTAACTCTTTCGCAATCTGGTGATCGATGTTTTGAGGCTTCGCAGAGAAATAGTATTCCAAAACTAAAGGGAAAAGGACATGATGTACCACCCATCCAAGCTTTTTATTCCCTCCAACTTTCTCAGAATTCCCAAATTCTGAGTTCCTTGCGAAAAGTGGTGACCCAGTAAGTACCCCATCATTAGAAACAGTAATGTTCAGCCCTTTTATGTACATTTTTCCTTTTCCACAGTAATAAACCAACGATTCCCATCGTTTCTTCAAGTTTCCTTTGTAATGGCTAGGCCCTATGCTTTCATTTGCAAACCAATTTAAAAGACGCTTGTTGATCAATGTGATATTCTGCAGCAATCCTTTTTCGTGTGCAGTGAGCGGGGAGATTGCATCGACGGGTGGAGGTACTACGTGACCCCATTTGTACACCTGTTGCCAGAAATATGCAATTGAATATATACTCCCGTTGCCAATTGGTGGCACGATGTCATCTCTGGACTGAAATCCAAGAATTTCCCGCGACAGACAAATAAGGTCCACAAAGATAACTTTTGTTGAGATATCCAACATCGGGGCTTTGATTTCAACGAAATTATACCCTGGATTTCTGAGAACCGTTTTCGCTTCCATTAATTTTACCCATGCCACTCGCCATCCTTTAAAATTCAGAGAAAAATTAAATCGAAGGGCAATGGTCGAACCACCGTCAGACAGTGTTATTGTTAAATTTGATTGTGAGGATTCATTTCGATATATCCAAATCTTGATACCACTTGACATTCCTGTAATTCGTCTTCCTAACGGCAGAGATAATTTGTCGCCCGGCTGCCATTCCCACAATAGAGAATGATATCCATCTTTGTAATGCTTCGATGTTGTTGTTATTTGCGAACTAGGTGGATACTTGAAGTAAGCTAGTTCTGAAGGATCCTCAAATGATAATACAGATGGAACACTGACACAAGGTTGAACTACAAAAACATGTTAAGCAATTTAATTAAAACAATTTATTACGAAAAACACATTTAACCTGATAAAGTTAATAGGCGATTGCTTAAGTATTGTTAATACGCATTATTTATACAATCTCTGTTTTGACTGGTGGCTGGCTTACAGATTATTTGTGATGTCTCGAAAGTTTTACGTATCATTCTTTACAGTAGCGTAGCCAGTCCGACAATTTAGTCGTGCTATGCAAATATTTCCGTGTTCAACAACCGTAAAAACAATGAATTTCTAAAGAAATGAACAATGGTAATGATTTGAAATTTGCATAGCACGACCAACCTTGCGGGCTGGCTACGCCTCTGATTCTTTATTGTGGGAGTGTGTGAATATCATTCTCTATTGTGGGAATGGCAGCTGGGCGACAAATTATCTCTGCCGTTAGGAAGACGAAATACAGGAAAGTCAAGTGGTATCAAGATTTGGATATATGACGCCCGTTCTGTAAATAATAGGCCGACTGACCATCAGCTGGTTTAATGCAAGAAGAAATAAGTATTAGGAACTCATCAGTGCGGTTCGCCTCATTGACCGAAAACAATATAAAGTGTTGAATGAAAAGCCAAAGTAAAACACTAAAGTGTATGTCTAGTTTTTGTAAAACGTTTGAGTATTCTAGATAATAAAGACCTTTAAGTGTCATTAAAATTGTTTAAAAAAAATCGAGTCAGACTTTGGGTTCAGTTCAGTCTGGGTTCTTTGCCATGACAGTATTTCTTTGGCTTTTGTTTATATGCGTAATAAAACAAATGTTTGAATTCGGTTTCTGCTTGACATTGAAAATTATCAAAGCGTCAGTCTACGTTATCCGCGTCAGCGTTCGGCTTCGACAAAAACCACAAAATTCTGCCTTAATTTTTCTCGGTATCACACCCAACCTCATCCAATAATTGTTACATCATACAAGTACAGTAGAGAGTGCAACATAAATATAAAATACTTTATAGAAAGTGCGTATACGCGGCTTTTATTCACGAGTTGTGAAATGTACAAAAATGAGCGAGTGAGTTTTATGATACGAAACAACGCGTGAATAAAAACTGTACAAAGAACTTTCAATCCACACAGGTTTTTTAAAACTTTGCCAGCACCCTAAATCCAAAACCAAAAATGGAAGACCAAGCGTTTCCTCAAGCCCTTATGTTAACCCCAGTAAACTATTTGGGCCCCAGTTGTGTAGTTACGTCATCGCATTGTTAACACTCTGTATGATATTAATTCTGACGTGATGCATTCTAACCCAATTATTGAATGAATTTGGGCGTGGTACTGAGATTGTTCACAAAGAAAAGCCAAAGAATGTAGATAATACTAATTACAGCAAAAGAAGCCAGACTAAGTAAAACTCTATTCTTTGTAAACAATTTAATGACACTAAGAAGTCTTATATTAACCATAATGCTTAAACATTTCACAGAAACTATAGAGTAAGAGTTTCGGGCTCTTAGTCCTTGTGAAAAATTTACAAGCAAATGGTCAACAGGCTGATGGTCAACAAGCTGATGGTCAACAAGCTGATGGTCAACATCCACAACCTGATGGTCAACAAGGTGATGGTGAACATCAACAACCTGATGGTCGACAAATTGATGCTCAACAAGCTGATGGTCAACAAGCTGATGGTCAACCGGGTATTATTTATTAACGGATTTCATATCTACATGCATGAAACTATTGTCTTCAGTTGTGACGTCAAACTTTCACGACGTCACTAATTCAGTATCTGTAGGCCAGCAGCCAATCAAAACAGAGATTGTAAAAATACTGCCCAACCCAGATTTCATCGTATTAGCCTTCTCATAAGTACTTACCAAAAGAAAACAATATCCCGTGGGTATATTTCAATATATACAACAAAATACATAATGCGGCCAGAATAAAAGGCACTGTGATTGAAATCTAAAAAAATGTAAAAATGGCATATAATCATTGATTGTGGCATTTCCATTCAGGTGATGTAAATGTACAAAAACCAAGGCACAAATGAGTGCTGAATGTAAATACTTTTAGACCCAACCCGGACCAGTTGCAAAAAATGCAACTACAAAGCCTTCCGGCTGGGAATTGAGCCCGCGACCTCTGGAACCACCAGCGGTCTAACCGACGGCCTTCGTAGGTCAATCATTTTAATGTTTTGTAACTTTACGAACGTTACGAAAAAGGTGTTAAGAGCCAGGTCTTGACCAAACAGTCCTTTTTTCGGTTTTCTACTCTGAAAATAGCGTAAATTTACATGTATGTTACGGAAAAACTGATATGGGATGTGAGTTGCGCTGCAAAAGTACCATTTTTCTACTGTTTTATATCAATGAACTTTATCCCCAGGTATTTTGGAACTCGTCCCATGTAATATTCTATGAGTTTTCTTTTGCCTTTAAGAAGGAACGGTCATAAAGTATCTACAATCCTGAGGCGGGGGATTTTTCTGGAGCATAAATATTTCCTTACACGTTTCATGGTGACCGAAATATTTTTGCCACAAGTTGATGGTGTGTGAAATATTTTATACCCAGCTATATACCCAGCTATATACCCAGCTATATACCCAGCTGTATATCCAGCTATATACCCAGCTATATACCCAGCTGTATACCCAGTTGTATACCCAGCTGTATATCCAGCTATATACCCAGCTATATACCCAGCTGTATACTCAGCTATATACCCAGCTGTATACCCAGCTATATATTCACCTATATACCCAGTTGTTACCCGAACGCGAATTCGTACGGGAAATATTTTACATCAAGCTTGAGAACTTTTGAGTACACACCGAACCCGAAGGGCAAGGTTTGTACTAAAAAGATCGCAAGGAAAATACATTTCCGTATACACCGAGCTTGTGAGGTTAATATTAAGGACTTCGTTATGTCTATAGCAAGATTCAGATTTGGCTACAGCTACCACTACCTCTCAGTGTTTCATTTCTTATCTGATTGGTTAATCGCATGAATTAAACCCATATGATTGGTTAATGGTTCTTAAATGGTTGCGGTAGTGGAAGTCGAATTTGAATCTCGCTTGGACGCGTGTTTCCTGTGCAGGAAGCCCTGGATCGAGTCCGCATCATGGTGGACTTTATAACATAGTTGATACACAAGTACAAAATTGCATTTTAATTTGCTGTTCATCAAAGAACGAATATGTACTTATTTTTGCACGACCACGTCAGACAACATTAGACAACGCAAAGATGGCTACGCTACTGTTGCCAATCATAGTTCAAATACGGGAGTTCAAACTGCGCGACATACATGCATGTATACTAGATTGTATACCCCATATTTACTAGACATTTACTAACCAATCAGAATGCTTGCTACGCATTATTTACTTATAAAACTATACTAATATGGAATATTACATAGAATACTACGTAGATATTCTATAATATATTCTACGTGTTATACAATAAGTTACAGTCAGTATGAATAATTACGATATAATGATTTGAATAATAAAGCAAATGTCTGAAAGCTACATTGCTTATTCAAATTAACCATCTCTTTTGAATCTACAAACGGCCTGACAGAAATCATAGCGCGTAAGGCAATATTAGTTAGAAAACCAATACGGTTTCGCTACGCTTTTGTATACTACTCATTAAAACACCGTTCCTCTGTATTTTACGTTGTGGAAAGAACCATATGGGTGAAAACTATACTTCTTATGCAAGAAAAACTGCTGAGTATTATGTACTAAACAGCAGTTTTATCAAACACTGTCTGCATGCGTAGTTGTATTATTGCGACGTGCTGCAATTGTAATTTGAAATGTTCTCAGTTGATATTTCCATGCTCGTGAACACATGCGATCGATTGTACGCCTACCAGGGAGAGATTGTTTATAAACCATATAGTGTCGAGAACACTTAACAATATTATACTATAGTAACATTCAAAAAACTTGTTTATAGTGAGTAATAAAAGATATTCAATTATTTTATGATCAAAAATCCAAGCCATACAATGTCAGATGATTTTATACTAGACGAATAAAATCGTCCCGAATTAGCCAGACGATTTATTCGTCAGCAATGAGCGTACGTGGAATATTCGGCACTTGTAGAAGTATTCGATCATGCCACACCGCCAACAACTTTCAGCCAGGCACCTGTTACTCACAACCACAGCAAAAAAATTGCAGCAAAAGTCGCATACGGCCCTCCAGATAATGAAGAATTTCACTATTTCTATCACAGGTTTATAACAACGAACGTTCAACAAGTAAAGAGATTTCTGTTAGGGATACTGAATTGAATATAAGTATATATTATTCACATATACAAGCATTATAAATACGCGACGACCACTGATACATGAGGTGTAGAAAATGTAAACCTCTAGTTAGTATATTAAATTTTCTGTTAAACATCAAAGTAACTAAGCAGTACAATCTCCATTAATTATTTAAGTAGATAAATACATAAAATATTACAATTGTTGAATTTGATTGTGCCGGTCAAGGTTGACGTCACCCGTCGTGAATCTTAAGCTCAATAATATTTGGCTTTGCAAAACCATAGTTAATATGGTCGTCTATATTAACTATGGGAAAACTCACCAGTGGCCATTTCTTCTTGTCTTGTTTTGTCAGATTCATTTCGGACTAAGTTTAGAAAAACGCGAAGAAATAAATGAAATAAAAAACGGGGTACTTGAGATCACATCCGGTAGGAACTTATGTGTTGGTATGTTATGAATGTTTGTTTTTTGTTTGTTTGATTTGTCGTGAGACGATCGTGAGACGCCGTCGAGAGGCCGTCGTTCCCAGACTCACAGCCTTTCGATCTGTTTACTATGTGCCGCAAGATTTATTGTAAGTCTTGATCTTTCGGCAGTAAACATTCGCCATTTGCAAGCCTCAGTGGGTCTTATTGGGCCAAATGAATATGTGTAAAACATTTGGAACACGGAAACTTAGTTACAGTACTTTCAATTCACCAATATGCATTTCTTGCACTCACACTGGATATATTTGGCGTGGGTTGCGAAATTTGTTGGCGTATTGACGCAAGGAACGACAGGTTTTTGTTTTGGCGTAGGACCTAGAAGCTATGTTTGACGTAAAATTAGCGAGCTTGCTACACCACTGTTTTGTATCTAATTGAAATATAGGACGACATACAAAGTCAGTCAGTCGGAGGGTCCGTTCACTATACACTATGTTGGGCAGCGGCCACGTATACTGACTGGCGTTCACAATTTTTGTCATTCAGTCGGTTTATCTTTTGTTTTTCTGCACCGTAGTCCATTCAGTCGGTTCAGCTTTGTGGCCGCAGGCATTGGCCATTTATGGACATGGCTGGGTTCCCTACCCGTTTGCAGGTTGTAACCGTCGGTGCGATTTGCATGGCGTCTTGCATTGTAATTGCCCTTTTGTAGAGTTGCTATCGACAGTTTTTACGAGCCATTGTAAATGTGTTTGGAATCACCCGTTCTTGTTCAGGTACATTTATGTAGGGTCGCGTATTTGTGTGCCACCATATGATAATGTGCAACATGATCAACATGTCGGTCTGACTAGAGTATTGGTGAAATAGAAAACTGATGAAGTATACAGATTCAGAATAAAAACGCATGATGAAAAGTAGCCTCAAGTCCCAAACTTCCAACTCGACACCAAGGTAAATGTTGGAATTATATATTGACAGTGTTTGTTTGAACCCAGTTTACTTACCTTTCTAAAACAACTCATTATAACATACAAACGAAATCATGGAGTCAATGCGTGGTTTGTTTAGGTGACGCGCTGGCGCTGCCAGCACTCCCCTTGCGACAGTAATTTATAATCATGTTGGCGAATTGGCGTGACAGTTCCAACAGTAGTGATATCGAAAGTACATGACGTAGTGATATAGTAAGTACATGACGTAGTGATATAGTAAGTACATGACGTAGTGATATAGGTTATAATTGCAACGACTGTAAAGATCGTTATTAATAGATCCGCAGATTCCGATCTTTTGTTCTGATTCCGGTGCGCAAACATTGCAATTACAATTCATTACTTGCAGGCTTGTATATATTCAATATCCATTTGCTGGCGATGCGTGTCCTGTGTGCAGCCAGATTGTTTGCACAGCTAATTAGCATAATCAAAATGGCGGCCAATTCTCAAGTACGTTTGGTCTTCTCTCCCGTCCATATTTTAAATGTTTGTGGGTGAACACACTCCCAAACAAAAGCAGTATCGCAAGCTTACGTCTACACAGACGTCTCGTTGTTTACTCATGAAACTCATGAAAGCACTTCTCTAGATTGAACAATGAAAGTCATCGACGATGACGTAAACAATTACAATATTTTGTCTACTCCCCCAAATTTTAAGCGGACGACTTAGAACCTGGGGGAATACAAGGGGTTAGGTTTGTTAAAAATAACTACCACAGTTAATTTTAGGGTCAAAACACAATTAGTATATACAGTTAATTTTAGGACGAGACTGGGTTGGGAAATGCGAAGGCTTCCATCCGACGAGAATCGGCTTCTCGACTATATATTGATTCGCGCAAAAGACTGGGTCGAACGAACCCTGGAGAAGCTTTTGTAGTGAGTATGTAGTCGTTTATTTGAAACAATATGTGTATGAGGGCTACAATTATTAAGCAGATTTTGAAGAATTCATTAATAATTTTTAAGTTATTATATTATATAGTTTATACGCATGAATAATTTTTATAACAACTTAATCTAAAAATATTCAACGTCGAGTTCTTGTAAGGAATACTTGAATGATACTTGAGTCGGTGAACTCTTCAGCGAAATTACGGTGAACTAGTCTGGTCAAAGTTAACGAGGAAATGAAGTCAAAACGAAGCAAACGTGTCGAGTGTTTGCCGGTTTTAGTTAATGAACTACAGTTCAGCACAACAATATAATACTTTTATAGCTGTTAAGGTGTTGTGAGTCGCAGCAACAACAGAGATACGTCGTTCAGCGCTGAATTAGAGTTACGTTATCAAAGACAAAATATATGGCGGGGAGTTGAAGTTTCTCACGTTGACCAATATCAAAAGCAAACGGCAGCCTGGGTTGAATTTTTAATTTCTTTTACTTCATGTTTTCATTTTCATCTCAAAAGAACCATGATACATTTCAGTTCTAAAAAATCAAATTTAGTTTATCTTCTGTTGCTTTAAATCGCCGTTACACCTTGCAACTTTTCGTGGAACTTATCACGCAACGCTTTATTCAAGACATATTAGGTAAGAATATGCAAATATGTTACAAAACATTGGTCTGCTGAATTTTTCTCACGTACGAATATTATGGAAAATTGCTCAATATATATAAATTAATCACACAAGAACTTTTAAAAAAACTGAAGAATAAAACCAAGTTTACAAAATATGGTGTTTATATAGCCTAACTAGATGTTATAAGTATTCAAAAGTATTATTAAAATAAAAATAGTGAAACCACCAGAAAGCATTTAGAAAACGTAATTCATTCTAGGGAAACAGAGCTATCCAAACGCATGTGAAAATTAAAAGAAAATTTAAAACCATTTTAAATGCAATGGTCAATCCTGAAGAAGGCAACCGCGTACACGATTTGTGCAAAAAGATGTAAGCTTTTGTTTGAAGGGAAAAAATTGTCTGCTGCGGTCAGCAAAGTCAAAAAATTTAAATAAAACATCATGGCGTCCCTGAATGGCCAAATTTTTAACTCTGTAGTTTACGAAACCTGGAAATTATGCAGTCAATTTTCACTCGAGCTAAAACATCTGGATTTGCACCAGAGAAGTCTTTGACGGGTCATTAGGCGATGAATTTTGGTCCATTATCCATCCATCGCCGCCAAAACTGGGTAGTCAGTATGAAAGGATTTAATCGCTTCTTTTGGGATTACGAGGCTTCCTCAACCGAGGTAATACCCGATTTTACCAACCTTCAAAATTAGTTGGTGGTGTTTGTAAGCAAGGATCCTAAACTGGCCAATGGTGTATTTGCAATAAGCTTTCAACAGCCGCAGTACGACGTGCCCAGTTACAAGAGCCGATTAGGATTTTAATAAGGAATATAAATTCCGACTACGCAGTGATAAGTCAGCCGCCATCTTGGACACAAACGGCAACGGTTACTATGTACCTAATGGATCATCGTTGAACGTTTTCAGAATTCACGTATCGATAGTGGACTGGAGGCGAGTAGTGCCTGTTAGACCACGTTAGTTAGATCCAGCCCTCTCACAACTAATTTCCATAAGTTAGTTCCTACGGGGGGAGGGGTGTTGAGAAATATGACCACAATGAACTTTTGA